>JASAMY010000909.1:0-133393 GCA_030248085.1 Paralinhomoeus sp. GSCO2_6 | reverse complement strand
ATTTTCGTCTTTTTCAGTGGTTTTTGACCCTAAAACAGCTAAGTGACGCTATTGACAGCCCATTTTATCCCATTTTTAACCAAATATGCCTATGTAGACACTATTTAGGTACATTTTTTGCCTTCTAATGCACCCCCTCCCTCTTCAAATCTGTTTACCCCCACAAGGGTCTCAGACCGGGCCTAGTGACCTAGTGGTAGAAAATCCGCCTCTTGCGCGCACGGTTCACGGATCCACAAGATTGAGTGCTTCCCTTTGATGGATTTTCGTGCCGTCGCTGCCCTAGATTACAGATGGCGTTCTTCCATAGGTCTTTGCGGCTCTAGACGGGCCATATGGGCCATTGACGGCCTCCTAGCGTTGCCCAAAATCCAACAACAACTGAATCTCAGACCCCCCCTCCTCCACTTCAGAAACCCGGTTACATGCATACCTGTAACCGGGAATTGGACCAGGGGAAATAGGCACTTTTTGGTTGATTTTTGGTCAAAAAGACACTGTAAAAACCCTGAAATTAGGTACTTTTTAGTCAAAATACACTGTAAATAACCCAATATAGGCGCTTTTTGGTCGATTTTTGCTCAAAAGCACTGTACAAAACACATTACAATTTTCAGTTTCAAATTTCAAGGGGGGGGGGGGTTGGGGTGTGTAGGTAGGGTCAAAACCAGCAAGTGGGGGAGGGAACCCCCCCCCCCCAAGGAAATGGGACGCTCGAGCGGGGGGGGGGGGGAGGGCAACCCCAATTATCAACACGTAAACGTTTCGCGGAACACATTTACGGTCAACATAGAGTTGCACCGATGTTCACAGTGCACACTAGAGTCGAAGAAATATTTATAGAATATCGCAAGCTACAGGAAATATTTCAAAAATTAAATTATGGCAGAGAATGCGACTACTGACGCGGAATTTCAAGCGCGGTTTGTTGACAAGATGGTGTCTTTTTCTCACTTTATGTGGTCTGAAGACCCATGATGAGTCTACGAAATAATTGCACGATATAAAGGGGACGCGTCGTTTCTGACGAGCCTCGCGCGTCTCTCGGGTGTCAAGCGGTGGAGGCGAAGCACCCACATTTGCAGACAGTACCATACAAAAATAAAAATTTAATTCTTCTGTAAATAAATCTGTACATTTTCCTTGAATTTACAAAAATAGGTACATATAATTTCTATCAATCGATTCAATTGACCTCTACCGTTAAGTCTTGCATTAATTCCTCAATCAGTGAAAGCAAATTTTAAGCGGCGCCCCATCCCTTCCGCCTACAAGCTACGGCCAAGGGATGAGCTAGCCGTTAAAACTTAACACCAAGGGTTGCGTTCTTCCAACAACAAATCCTCAGCTCACCGTACACTGCCCATCCGAAAGCGAGCAAGGACAGCGGCATGCGCGTGTAGAAGGAGAGCGTCGCTGCCGACGACACGAAAAAGCCGACGGCTTCAGAGTACAGTGCCAGAGCCGTGGCTGGCAGCAGGCAGTAGCCGAGCACGCACAAGCATTGGAAGATCGAGCTGAACCAACAGGAAGGGAATACGCGCCTGTTCGCACCGCGTCATCATCATCTGGGGGGGTTCCCTCCCCAGGTGCTGGTTTTGACCCCCCCCCCCCCCTCCAGGTTTGTGTGACACCCCATCCCCCCAGATATTTTAGAAGGCGCTTATTAGTGTTTTTACAGTGCATTTTTGAATAAAATTCGACCAAAAAGTGCCTATTTTTCCTTCCCCGACCACCCCCTCCTCCAGATTCCCCCCCCCCAGAAAGTGCCCGAACCTTCCCCCAGGTCCAATTCCTGGTTACAGGGTTACAGGTGTGGGGCAAGGGGCGGGCCACTGGCGGATCTAGGATTTGCTGACAGAGGGGGGAGAAGGTCAAACTTTTTCGCCGCACAAACTACACTACTATGGAATAGACAAAAATGTCGGGATTTTTTAGCTCTCTTACGAGTCAAACGTGAGTTTGAAGAGAACCACAGCGCCGCAGGCAAAAATTTTGCGCTTTTGAGTGCCTTAATCGAAGGAAAACGTAAATTTTCCCCTTGTGCTCGCCCTTCGTTCCTTCTTCTCCCCTTGATCTCTCCCCCTCTTTCCCCCCTAAATCTGAGCTGACAGGAGGGGGAGACCCCCCTCTCCCCTCCGTCTGGATCCGCTAGTGGGGCGGGCGCGCGCGCAGACGCACATGTTGCCCTTGAGAAGGGTGACGTTGGCGGTGACGAGGATGGAGCCGAAGAAGGTGAGGACGAACACCTGCGAGAAGTCGGGCCCGCGAACCTCGGCCGACTTGTCGCTGGCCGTCACCTCATTCGTGTCGTGCAGCAGTCTGTGTAACGCGCTCGAAGTGCTGTGCCAGGTCGTGTCTTCGTTTCGTGCTCAGAGCGGCGGCAGGGTACCTGCCCGATCCTGGTGGGCTGGCTCCCATTTCTGCCAGAATCAGCCCGATTCTGACAGGTTGTGCCAAGGCAAGTCGAGGCCAAGGAGGGGAAAGCCCCCCCCGGCCCCCCCCCCCCCACCCCACACCCAGTCACAGCCCAGGTTCTCTGGCCTGAAAACTACCTATTTGCACGCTACTTTCGTGCACAATCTTTCCACATCTATTTTAAAACCGCCCCTTTTAGGACCCACCCAGGGGAACATTCCCCCCTCGAAAGCCCACGCATTGACAAGTTTCGAGTTCAACGCTGCTGATTTCATCTCGAGTCTCGACCTCCCGAACGAACAACCTCACGACACACAACAAGGTTGTCTTCTTACAGCGACAAGGCCAGGCAGATGAACAGCGGTCCCCAGAGGTCCCAATCGCGCAGAATCTGCTGGTTTCTCGTCGGATAGACGACCTGCAGTAGCTTGCGTCCCACTGCGCGCACGTCGCGCATCTGCAACGGTTGCATCGCTCTCAACAAAAAATAAAGGGTTCAATTTTAGCAACACAAACGCTCAAAACCTGCTGACCATGCCACTGCGTGGAGCGTTGTGTGTGGTAAGTCTGTTGACAAGTGACATTCAGTGCTCAGGAGTTCGACCCAAAGAACTAAAACTCCACATTCGACTAATTTCGCTTTGTCACTGAATCTGCCTGGGCAGAAATTTTTAGCTTGCCCATCATCTATGATTGATAGCAGCACCATTTGCCTTCCTCTGGTCTCAATGCACTAGAATTGTCAAAGTAGGCGTTATGCTGTTATCGTTCCACCTGTCACCCCATTCTACTAAGCTCCTTGAGTTGCTCAAAATTCAGCTCCAAAGGATTTGCAGTATTAGTGCCTTGAAACGAATTTTTAAACGAGTTTAGGCTGAGTAGAGACAACTTTGACAGGTACATGCATTAAGCCTCACCATTTTGCAAAGTATTTTTTTAAGTTCTCAATAAGTCAGTATCAATATCACGAATTTCACCATAGGGAAAGAGAGACCAGGCAGGCATGGGATCAGACCATCCAGTCTTATCTTTAGCACCTCAAACGTATGCAGACGGATTTAGCAGATTCGCAAACGCCAAGAGGATTGTGAGTGTTGCTTAAATAGCAGCCGATGCGCAAGCTACTTCACACCTCACTAAAACTGGCTTTTGTGCAAGTCAAAAACTTCAAAAAGACAGTCTAGATCGTCAGAATGAAGACGCTCCTGTGCTTGCTGGCTCTTGTGGCCACCTGTTGGGCTCTCCGTTGTGAAAGGTTCCCTGATGGGAGCTACTACAAACTCCACTACGTCGAATGCGACAAGAGTGTGTTTAGTCAAAAACATTGTGGTATAACTGTCCTCTTTGTGGGCCAAACAAAAAACAACTCCATGAATAAGCAAAAGTTGCTATCAGCAGAAGAAGCTCACATTTCTTTGAGAGCCACAGCAAACTGCAACTGTAACTAAGACAATCAGGCAATCTTTGATCGCTTTTGCAAAGACATCCTACTCTAGATGACGACTAGGGCTTGAATCGAATGACTCCAGTCTCGTCTCGTCTCCACATTTTGTGCATCTCGTGCATGACAATGTAGCGTTGCTTGGCTGTTCAGCGAACATCATCAAGGCCCTCACTGCCCACGTGGAGGACGAGAACGGCGAGCCCATGTACCCGATCAACGTGCTCGACGCCGCAACGATCGCGAGCGACGTTCTCAACCGGGGCCCACCTGTCCAGAAAGTCGTGGGTGCCGTCAAGCTCTACACGCGCCGCACCTTCTGGGGCTGCGGTTGGACCAAGATCCCCACCTTTGGCCTCTTGTCAGTCCTGCATTCTGTTGAGAGGAGACTTGTGTGTGCGTACTAGTCACCAATCAATCCCTCCGGAATTCAGGAGCAACATCGACCTCTGCGACGAGGAGTCGGGCAGCAACTGTCCCATCAAGTCGGGAAGAACTCAGACTCGGACGAGAGTCAACTTCAAGAAGTACTCCACCATCGTCGCGCTCATGTCCACCTCGGTGAGACTTTCGTCTTGACATTCGTTACGACTTGGTGATTCATTCAATCAGTGGCGTAGCCAAGGGGGGGGGGAAGGGGGGGAAGCTTCCCCCCCCAGAAATTCTCCAAAGCCAAAATTTTTTAACTTGGTACCCTCTGTTGCAATGTGCCAATATCGGCATTTTTCTGCAAATAATGGTGAAAACGACACTAAAGAGCCAAATTTTCGCCTGCGGCGCATTGTTTTGCATAAAAAACCGTGAAAGTTCGTTACGCTACACTCAAAAATTTGCCTGCGGCGCTATTTTGAGCACGGAAATCGACCGTTTTGACAACATTGCTAACGTTTTGGTGTGCATGTAGTCAGACAAACGAGCGCAAAGCTTGTAAACAGATTGGATGAGAGAGAGAGCTTCCCCAGCCGAAATGGCGCAATGTCCAAAATATTCGACAGGGTACCTACCTCCTGTTGCAAAATAGAGTATTTGACCGTAATTGGACTCTCCACCACCCCGAAATCAAGTTCTGGCTACGCCACTGCATTCAGTGTGTGAACAGCTGCATTCTTGTTAACTTACACATTTTGACAGTAGTGAGTCACTGTAGAACAATGCCTTGTGCACAACAGAATGCCGCCTAAAGTCGCTGGGGCTCTGTAGACAGACAGTTGCACCACAGACATGTGGGTTTATTTTATAAACCTGCAGCTGACTCATTGAGTCTCATTTATATGGCTGCAGAATAGAGGTTGACTGTCTTGCAGAAAGCCTACAAGCTCGAGGTGACATACACCGAGCGAGGGACAGGCAAGAAGCTCGGCTGCTACCGCGCCACCACCCGCATCTCCAAAGAAGACTGAGCAATCGCAGACTTGCCAAGAATTAGAAGTTCCAGAATTTGAAGAGAATTAGAAGAACTCAAGTTGATTAAAATCACCGTATTTCCTCTAGGAATAGGATCGCCTGTTTTGGCTGGTTCATAGGGTGCCGGTTTAGGTAATATGGTAATTAGCTAATATGGTATTAGCTAATTAATTTGCGATTGTTTTAGGCTTTTTCAGCTTCAGACAAGGGAAGTTGAGCTCTCTTGGCCTTCACGCTCCCTTTTATTATTAGAGGAGACAGTTGGTTGATTGGCGATATTTTCGATGTGCTTTTGGAGCATGTCTTTCAGCATTCGCATTGGTGGTTGAACTGAGCATGCGCATTGCGCCATATATACTAATAAAAAAATAAATATGGCCATATTGCACACTGCCAAAACGGCAGGAGGGCGGCCCATTGGACGGAGCAGGTAGTAACCACAATCGCGCACTAGTATTTTCAAGCTGCAAGCATAGAGTGGGACAACAGATCGCAACTGACCACTGTTTCGTAGATGGGCTCGTCCAGTGTGTCCAATTCCGACGCTGCCACTGCATCGGCGGCAGAGGAACTACTACTGCCCAAATTTCGGCGCTAGTCCAGTTTAGGTGTGCAAAAAAAAATTAGGTGTGCAACAAAAAAATAGGTGTGCAACCACTTTAGGTGTGTAACAAAAAAATATATTTAGAGCTGCACACACTTGAAAAATAGGCTTTGCTTGGGTCTTAGGCTTGGCTTAGGCTGTCTAGGCTTAGGCTAGGCTCATGCTCCGAATTAGGCCAGGCTTAGGCTTCTGCTTAGGCCTATGCTTTTACTTAAACTTAAGCTTTTGCTTAGGCTTTCGCTTAGGCTTAGGCTTTCGCTTAGGCTTTCGCTTAGGCTTTTGCTTTCGCTTAGGCTTAGGCTTTCACGTAGGCTTAGGCCTTTGGTTAGGCTTAAGCTAGGCTTATGCATGCATGCACGCACGCTGGGACGCATTCACCCACGCACACACGCTGGCACGCACGCAGGCAGCTATGGGCGCACCAATGCACACAAGCCAGTGAGCAGCTACTGAACGAGTTGCTGCAGCCTGAGCAAAGCCCCAAGCCAAGTTCGAGCCTAAGCCTCTAACACACCTAAAGTGTGTGTGGCTCTAAATAAATTTGTTACACACCTAAAGTGGTTACACACTTATTTTTTTGTTGCACACCTATTTTTTTGTGGCACACCTAATTCTTTTTTGCACACCTAAACTGAACAAGCGCCCAAATTTCGGCTAGTGCCACTCTTCTTGCCGTTGTTAGCCGCCTTCTCTGACACCGAGAACATTTCCCCTTGCAAATCCACGTCTTTGTAGGCGCCAGCGGCGCCGCCACCTCTCGCTTGGGCGGCGTCCGTCTCGGCCTTGAGTTTTTGCTCCAGCTAAAAATTGCCAATTTGCAATTTGCAAAGGTCCTCGCTCGCCACAATGGGTTTTCTTTTAATAGGCAGCCAAAGTGAGCACACACCTCTGCATCCTATACGCAAAATGTGATGGAAAAAGTGTATTTCCTAAAAGCACCTCGTCCATGTCGACCGCAGCGGCTCCAAAGACGTCGGCCTGGCTGCCGCTGCCGCTCGCCATGCTCTCTCTCCTCCGTTCTACGCACGACGGTACTACAAAATTAATTTCAGGGAGAACCTTTTGGGGTGCACCATTCGGGGAAAACCGCATGTTGGGGGAATTCCCGATCCATATGCACCATATGCACCATATGCACCATATGCTCGGGGCCTTTGTTATGTCGATGCGACATTTTCTCTCTTGTCTCTCCGTCTCGCATATCTCTAAACCGGGGGGGGGGGGGGTTATCGGGTGACCGCAGGCAACCGCCACTTTTATCTGTCTGTCCGTGCGCGTGTGCACGTGCGTGCGCGTGCGCGTGTACGTGCATGTGCGCGTGCACGTGGGCATGCGCGTGTGAGCGTGCGTGCACGTGGGCATGCGCGTGTGAGCGTGCGTGCACGTGTGCAAGTGCATGTGGGTGTGCGTGCACGTATGCGCGCGTGCACGTGCCTTTGTGTGCGCGCATGTCTGTGCATGTGCGGGTGCGCGTGTACGTGTATGTGTGCGTGTGCGTGCACGCGTGCGCGCGCGTTCATGTGCCTGTGCGCGCGCGCGTGCGCGTGTGCTGCCTAAGCCTGAGCAAAGCCTAAGCCTGAGCGAAGCCTAAGCCTAAGCAAAAGCCTAAGCCTAAGCGAAAGCCTAAGCCTAAGGTCATCCTAAGCCTAACCCTAAGCCTAAGCAAAAACTTAATATAAACAAAAAATTAATGTCGCATCTAAAAGCTGTAATGGAGAGACAAGAGAAAAAATGTCGCACCGCAATAACGAAGGCCCCGTGCATATGGTGCATATGGTGCATATGGTGCATATGGATCGGTTATTACCCATGTTGGCGATGTTCAAAATCCTAGTGGGACACCGTGGGACACAGCGGGATCACCGTATCCTTCGCCGAATAGCGTGCGTGTTTTTCTGTATTCAAATTCAACTGCATCGCATAAGAGTCGCGGAAACAAGCAAAACGATGAAGCGCAAGATCGAGATGGAAGTTTGGGGCCGGGACGATGTGCGCGAGATCCTACAAGAAATGCGGAGCGGCAAATCGGCGCGAATGGCTCGCTCAGCCGCCGAAGAAATTAGCGTGCGGCAGTCGCAGTCACCAATAATTTTTGTAAATGTTTGCTCCAACATTTTTGTTGTCTAGGAGCTGACTGGACACACTGTCAGCAAAAGCGCGGTGGATAGGCGCGTGCGAGATGTCGAGGTTGGCAAGAGGCAGGCGTTCGGCAAGCGCTCAACCACACACACATGACCGCAGTCGACTCCGTCTGTGCTCGCGTTCGGCAGCAGCGCCGGCCCTGCCTCGGCTGTCAGCATGCGACTGCAGTCGACTCCGTCGACGCTCGCGCTCGCCAGCGGAGCCGACCCTGCCTCGGCTGTCGCACGCGACCGCAGTCGACTCCGTCGACGCTCGCGCTCGCCAGCAGAGCCAACCCTGCCTCGGCTGTCGGCATGCGACTGCAGTCGACTCCATCGACGCTCGCGCTCGCCAGCGGAGCCGACCCTGCCTCGGCTGTCGGCACGCAACCGCAGTCGACTCCGTCGACGCTCGCGCTCGCCAGTGGAGCCGACCCCGCCTCGGCTGTCGGCACGCGGCCGCAGTCGACTCCGTCGGCGCTCGCGCTCGCCAGCGGAGCCGACCCTGCCTCGGCTGTCGGCACGCGACCGCAGTCGACTCCGTCGAGGCTCGCGCTCGCCAGTGGAGCCGACCCTGCCTCGGCTGTTGCACGCGACTGCAGTCGACTCCGTCGACGCTCACGCTCGCTAGCGGAGCCGACGCTGCCTCGGCTGTCGGCACGCGACCGCAGTCGACTCCGTCGACGCTCGCGCTCGCCAGCGGAGCCGACCCTGCCACGGCTGTCGGCCAGCGACCGCAGTCGACTCCGTCGGCGCTCGCGCTCGCCAGCGGCGCCGACCCTGCCTCGGCTGTCGGCACGCGACCGCAGTCGACTCCGTCGACGCTCGCGCTCGCCAGCGGAGCCGACCCCGCCTCAGCTGTCGGCACGCGACCACAGTCGACTCCGTCGGCGCTCGCGCTCGCCAGCCGAGCCGACCCTGCCTCGGCTGTCGGCACGCGACCGCAGTCGACTCCGTCGACGCACGCTCGCGCCAGCGGCGGCGACCCTGCCTCGGCTGTCAGCACGCGACCGCAGTCGACTCCGTCGACGCTCGCGCTCGCCAGCGGAGCCGACCCAGCCTCGGCTGTCGGCACGCGCCCGCAGTCGACGCCGTGGGGGCTCGCGCTCGCCAGCAGAGCCGACCCTGCCTCGGCTGACGGCACGCGACCGCAGTCGACTCCGTTGGCGCTCGCAGTCGGCAGCAGCGGCGACCCTGCCTCGGCTGTCAGCACGCGACCGCAGTCGACTCCATCGGCGCTCGCGCTCGCCAGCGGAGCTGACCCTGCCTCGGCTGTCGGCTCGCGACCGCAGTCGACTCCGTTGGCGCTCGCGCTCGCCAGCGGAGCCGACCCTGCCTCGGCTGTCGGCACGCGACTGCAGTCGACTCCGTCGACGCTCGTGCTCGCCAGCGGAGCCGACGCCGCCTCGGCTGTCAGCACGCGACCGCAGTCGACTCCGTCGGCGCTCGCGCTCGCCAGCGGAGCCGACCCTGCCTCGGCTGTCGGCACGCGACCGCAGTCGACTCCGTCGGCGCTCGCACTTGGCAGCGGCGGCGACCCTGCCTCGGCTGTCAGCACGCGACCGCAGTCGACTCCGTCGGCGCTCGCCAGCGGAGCCAACCCTGCCTCGGCTGTCAGCACGCGACCGCAGTCGACTCCGTCGGCACTCGCACTTGGCAGTGGCGGCGACCCTGCCTCGGCTGTCGGCACGCGACCGCAGTCGACTCCGTCGACGCTCGCGCTCGCCAGCGGAGCCGACCCCGCCTCAGCTGTCGGCACGCGACCGCAGTCGACTCCATCGGCGCTCGCGCTCGCCAACGGAGCCCACCCTGCCTCGGCTGTCGGCACGCGACCCCAGTAGAATCCGACGGCGCTCGCACTCGGCAGTGGCGGCGACCCTGCCTCGGCTGTCAGCACGCAACCGCAGTCGACTCCGTCGGCGCTCGCGCTCGCCAGCGGAGCCGACCCTGCCTCGGCTGTCGGCACGCGACCACAGTCGACTCCGTCGGCGCTCGCGCTCGCCAGCGGAGCCGACCCTGCCTCGGCTGTCGGCACGCGACCGCAGTCGACTCCGTCGACGCTCGCGCTCGCCAGCGGAGCCGACCCTGCCTCGGCTGTCGGCACGCGACCGTAGTCGACTCCGTCGACGCTCGCGCTCGCCAGCGGAGCCGACCCGGCCTCGGCTGTCGGCACGCGACCGCAGTCGACTCCATCGACGCTCGCGCTCGCCAGCGGAGCCGACCCTGCCTCGGCTGATGGCACGCGACCGCAGTCGACTCCATCGGCGCTCGCGCTCGCCAGCGGAGCCGACCCTGCCTCGGCTGTCGGCACGCGACCGCAGTCGACTCCTCCGACGCTCGCGCTCGCCAGCGGAGCCGACCCCGCCTCGGCTGTCGGCACGCGACCGCAGTCGACTCCGTCGGCGCTCGCGCTCGCCAGCGGAGCCGACCCTGCCTCGGCTGTCTGCACGCGACCGCAGTCGACTCCGTCGGCGCTCGCACTTGGCAGCGGCGGCGACCCTGCCTCGGCTGTCAGCACGCGACCGCAGTCGACTCCGTCGGTGCTCGCGCTCGCCAGCGGAGCCGACCCTGCCTCGGCTGTCGGCACGCGACCGCAGTCGACTCCGTCGGCGCTCGCGGTCGGCGGGCTGGGGTTGGAGGACAGCGGCGCTCTGGCAGCGCGAGTGTCCACGAAGCAGCGCTCGACCGGGCTGACTAAGTCGCTGACGCGCAACGCCCTCCTCGTGCCCGAGCAGCGACAGGGTGGTGGGGTGCGCGTGCACACGTTGCACGGCAGCAATGTGCCTTCATACACGCGAGCGCACGCACAATTTGGGAGCAGAAGGGGCAAAAGGGATATACAGACAAGCCACCGCCGCCGCCCGAAAAATTTTATATATATTTCGTATATTTTGCACATATTGATGTATATCAACTTCTACGATTAGCACATTGCACGTACTCATGTTTTAATTTGGGCGTACCGTACTTGCATTTGACCATCGTTTATTTCCATTTGACCATCGTTAACGCACCGGGGAAACTCGATCCATGTGCACCATGTGCACCAAGCGTTCGTCATTTCGGTGCGATATTTTCCTCTCTTGTCTCTCCGTCTCGCATATCTCTAAACCGGGGGGCAGGGGGATTATCGGGTGACCGAAGTCAACCGCCACTCTTATCTGTCTGTCAGTCCGTGCGCGTGCACGCGCGTGCGCGTGTACGTGCATGTGCGCGAGTGCATGTGCGTGCACGTGCGTGTGCGTGCGTGCGCGTGTGCACGTGCGTGTGCGTGCGTGCGCGCCTAAGCAAGCCTTATCCTAAGCAAGCCTAAGCCTAAGCCTAAGCCTAAGCAAGCCTTCGTCTGCAGCGTAATTGGTCGCCGGCAACTGTGATAGCACACGAGAGCGGACACGCTAGCCGCCGAGCAACGCGTCAGCACGTGCGTGCAACTGTGCCGACTCGTCGTCTCGTCGTCGTCAACGTCAGTCTTAGCGCGCTGTCGCAGCTCTCCGTCTTCTGGCCAGCAGACCATGCCGGGACAGCGCGCCATATACATATCATCGTTGCGACAGAGTCCACAATATCTCAGCAAGTGGGTCGAGGCAAATCGAGGCGATCCTTGACAAATCTGCTGCGACTATTGCCAAGTTTGTCATCGGACACGGCGTTCGACCTTCTCGGTGGCACCGAGATTGCCGAGCTGCATCACAATCACTACTGCACAGACCGGATTCGAGGTCAGCTCATCCGCTCATTTGAGCTCGGCACAACAGTGTCTTTCGACAAGGAGCGCATCAAAAACCGCCGACTGCGAAGAATTGTGAAAGTCCAACTGTAATCTGTACTACATTGCAGTTGCCTCATACTTATCTTTATCACTCTAGACAATTTGCGACTTGCTAAGGTGTAGCTGTTGTATATACAGAACACGTCGTCGGCGTCGTCCTCTTGCGCCGCAGGTGTGCCGCAGCCGCCGCCGCTTGGCTGCTGAGCGACGTCGCTTGGTCTGAAGCCTTGAGCAATAAGAACGCTTGCGACGCGGCCTGGATGGGAGGGAGGGCGCTGTTGCAGACCGGTCAGGCCAGCGGCAGCTTGGGTTTGCGGAGCTTGTGGGGGGGGGGGGGGCGGGGTGACGGTTGACTCCTTGAACTGGCCGCCTGACCGGTGGAGGCCAATTGGCGGGTGGTTGGGGTCCTTTAGAAAGTCGCCTCGCTGCTGAGGAGAGTAGGCAGGGAAGATTGCCAGAGTACTACGGTATAAGCATTTGTAGCCCAACCGAGATTGGCTGGACGTCATTACACTGGGCAAAAGTGAATCACAGCTACATGTACTCATAACGTATGTGTGTATGGTGGGCGTATGGTGTATGGGCTTGTACGGGCGGTATAGAAGTGACTTCGCGTTCTGTATTCGTTTGTGATAACTTCAAAAGTGTCACAATGGCTCTGCTATCAAAATTCTGCGTGCGTGCGTGCGTAAGTTCCGTTTGCACAAATTGCCCCCTGGAGATTGGTTTATGCAGCTGCTCCGTACTGACTTTCAGATCGACTACATGGAAAGTGTGTAGATTGAAACTGAAGTGTTATTAGTGCGGCACCTGCGTTTTGCTTCTGTTGGCCGACTCGTCCACTGTCGTTCGTCCGCACACATAGCGACTATCATTAGTCCAACACACATGCTAAAATCATATGACATAACGAGGTAGGTACCTATTTAATCGCTAAAGAGTCAAAAAGAGGCTGACAGAGCGGGTTTTACCATGAACCAAGGTCAACAACCCCTATTTTATATACAGGAATCAAGTGAACATGTGCTCTTAGATGCACTGGTAGAAAAAGTCACGCAAAACATGCTAAAGTGACTTCTACATGTACATTTGTGGCCCGGAGTCATTGTTGGAGAGAGTCCCATTGTTTCAACCTTCGGCCGCCCGTGGGTTGGGTTGGGGTGGGGTACTGTTGCGTAGACCACTGGCTGGGGGTTTCACCATCGCTGGTTTAAATGTTGAATTTTGTTCCGACTAACAACAATTGCCCCTGGGCCCTAGGGAGCGAGGACAGAATAACGAAGAACAAAAATTGCAGGAACTCACAAAGAATTGTAAGCCGGCTGGCTAACAACGGACTGCGTGCACAGTTCAGTCGAGAAGAATGTGCTTCTCCACGTCAGACGCGTACGGTCTGCAAATTGCGGCGTCCTTGGTCTTGATGGTGACCTCAATGCTGCTCTACGCTATTGTACTGGCCGCGATCGTCAAGCGCAGACGGGGCGGTTCGAAGACATTTGGGTCCGCCTTTTTTACGTTCGTCCTCTCCATTGGTGCGGCAGACTTTCTGGCCTTTGCGCGGAACTGGCTGCTGGATAAGCTGAGGATGTGGGGCTGCGGCCACGACTTCTACCCCAGCATGAGCCAGGTCTGCGGAACAACGCAATGCTATCCTGGTGTGACGAACGTCACGTTCTAGACCGCAGTTACGCTCGGTGCCGCGTTTGCCTACCAGTTGCGAGCGGCGCAACTTCTGGGCTTGCTGGCGTTGTCAATGAACCGATACACTGCCATCGTGCATCCACTGCAGCATGGCAAGGTATACCGTTAATGCCCCATTCTTTATAATGGCTCCCGGAAAGATTCGTTGAAAGCATAGGCTTGCAGGGGTCATTATTGGATGGTGCGCGGTAACTTCAGGCAATGCATGGAGAGGATACCTTTAAGTACATACATGCGTACAGTTAGGCCTGGGCAACTATTGAAGTTTTTCGGTGTTCAGCAAGAACTCGTTCAGTTTTGGTCCGACCTTCGGGTTCGTCAGCTGCTGCTGATTCAATGGCTCTCCCCGTTCCTGTACGTCCCTTTGATTCTGCAGGGAGAGAGACGTTTCTACGCCATCGCCAACTCGACCGGTGTTGGTGTCAAAGTCGAAGGCGTCAGTTTTGCCATTGCCCAGGGGCTCTCAGTTCTGCTTCTCGTCACACTGTGTCTCTTCATGTCGTGCCTTTATCTGAAGATGATCGTGACGGCGAGGAAGGTGCAGCTGAAGATGCCGACCGGTACTACGCAGTCGCGAAAACGAAGAGGCGAGCTGAAACTCGCCATCGTGGGCCTTGTCAACTTGGGATGTGGTGCAGGAGACCCTGCGTGCGGGCCGATGCGTGCGTGCGTGCGTGCCGGTGCGTGCGTGCGTGCCGGTGCGTGCCGGTGCCTGCGTACGTGCCGGTGCGTGCGTGCGTGCGTACGCGCGTGCGTGCGTGCCTGCGTGCGTGCGTGCCTGCGTGCGTGCGCGCGTGCGTGCGTGCGTATCTGTGCGCGTGCGTGCGTGTGTGCGCTGCACTCTTTCCCCATGTCATTTGCCTCCTATTGGCGTTGCTCATCGCTGTGAAGATGACGATACGCGACAGCAACATTTGGTCCCTACGCACGGCTGCGGCCGACCTGCTCACCTGCAACAACCCCTACGCGCTCCTCCTCTGCAGCGCTTCTTTGCGAGACGAAACTCTGAAGTTGACTCGCTTAAGAAGTCCAGCGCAGACCTCAGCCAATACTACGGCTGTGCAGCGAACTGGAAACGAGAAGAGATTTTGAAAACCGATATTCTACTTGTGATTCTGCAATTTTTTTATTTTTGTGGAGATTGGCCCACCATGCAGGGACGATGAATAGGTATTACATAGACCGCGTGAATAGTCACGAGGTACTTACCGCTGCAGCAATCCAGTACCCAAATTGTCGGCGCTAAAATTGCTGAAGAGTCCCAGTGCCAGAGAAACGCGCCCATATCGCCGTTTCTCTTCTAGTCGCGCCTAACACATCTTCGGGTGCTAAAACACCCATCCCTATCCCACCGTATTTCGTCGGTCCATACTACGGCTGTGCAGCGAACTGGAAACGAGAAGAGATTTTGAAAGCCGATATTCTACTTGTGATCCTGCACTTTTTACCTTTGTATACAGGCCCACTGCGCAGGGACGATATAGGTATCACATGTACGTACATAATTTTTTGAGCATTCTTAGCACCAATTTTGTAGATACACCTTTTTTAGATTTATTCTAAAAAAAATTGTAAAAAAAAATAGAAAACATTTAATATTTCTGGGTCCTTGAGCAAAATTTATGGGAAAACACCTGCTTAAGGATAGGGCCCAATCTGGGAGGAATTTTTTTGGAGTAAAATTTCTGGGTCCTCGAGCAAAATTTCTGGGAAAACACATGCTTAAGGATAGGGCCCAATTTGACCGATGCGTCTCGTCGACTGCGGTTCCAGCGAGTCGGCCGCCCCCCCCCCCCCCCAGAACAGGATCCAGAAGCAGAGACGTAGTATCGTCTCTAGCCAGTAGAGTCGTGGACAGAAATGGTACGAAAAACGAACTTTAGGGCGGTTCGCACCATTTCCATCCTTTCATCGACTAATAATTAATTGCCCCCTGGGAACGACCACAAGGACAGAATAACGACTAATAATTGCTTCATGGGAACGACCACGAAGACAGAATAACGAAGAATAACAATTGCAGGAACTCAAAGAATTGTAAGGCACTGGCGAACGGACTCTGCGCACAGTTGATGCCTGAAGAATGTGCTTCTCCATAGCAGACGCGTACGGTAGGCAGATTGCGGCGTCCTTGGTCTTGATGACGACTTCGATGCTGCTTTACGCTATTGTACTGGCTGCGATCGTCAAGCGCAGATTGGGCGGCTGCTCAAAGACATTTGGGTCCGCCTTTTTTACGTTCGTCCTCTCAATTGGAGTGGCCGACTTTCTGGCCTTTGCGCGGATCTGGCTGATGAATAAGCTAAGGATGTGGGGCTGTGGTCACCACTTCTACGTCACTATGAGCCAGGTGCGTGTGCACGGTCTGCTGTGAACATTGTGCTATGCTGGTGCAACGAACGTCTCGCTCTAGACCGCAGTAACGCTCGCTGCGGCGCTTGCCTACCAGCTGCGAGCCACACAACTTCTGGGCTTACTGGCGTTGTCAATGAACAGATATACGGCCATCGTTCATCCACTACAACATTGCAGGGTATATAATAGGTAGGTATATAAGATACTGTAGTGTGGTGGGGCGTCAATGTACCAAGAATACCGGGAGCAACAGGCCAGTTAATCACGCCACAGTAAGATGCAATATACAGCACAATTAAATAGCGTGACCTGCAAAGTGCAAAGCCGTTGTAAGCCGTTGTATGACGTTGTAAGCCTGAATACGACTACCGTAAATCCTCCAATAGTGCCCTCCAATAGTGCCGCGGGGCACTCTTTTTTCAACCTCTCCTAACCGGGGGGGCACTATTGGAGGGGGTAGCTTCTATTATTTCAACCTAAAAATTTTGAATGGTAATGCTAGTTTCGCTGTCAAAATTGCCGATTTTTCGGTGATTTTGATCAGTTTTGCAACATTCAATGGTTGATTTACCGTTAATAGTTGCTGAAACGTACTATTATTGGTTAGTAGTAGTGTGTATACACAATACAACTGCACCTACCACTATATTTTTGCCCATAAAAGGCACATGGCACAACATACCCCTTACCCCCCGGGGGCCACTATTGTAGGGGGGGGGGGGTGCTCTATTATTTCAACCTTGCCGTACTCGGGGGCACTATTGGAGGGGGTTGCATTGGAGGATTTACGGTATGCTTAATGCACCCACCCTATGCAAAAAGGCGCCCGGCGTTTCGTTGACCGCACCAATCAATCAATCTATTTATTGAGGAACACAGCAACACAGTTCGCGAAAACCGTAGACCTGAGTACGAGGTACATACCTACCAGGGGTGGCGCATCTAGTCTCCAGCATAGCCTTGCAGGGGGCGGGCATGATTGGATGGCTTACAGTAATTTCAGACGACCTGGAGAGGATAAAAGCATTGCGCGTCCTAGGGGGCACTATTGAAGTATTACCATGTTTAGCAAGAACAGAACTCGTTCAGTTTTGGTCCAACCGCCGGGTTCGTCAGTTGCTGCTGATTCAATGGCTGGCCCCGTTCCTGTACGTCCCTTTGATTCTGCAGGGAGAGAGACGTTTCTACGCCATCGCCAACTCGACTGTTGTTGGTGTCAAAGTCGAAGGCGTCAGTTTTGCCATTGCCCATGGGCTGTCAGTTCTGCTTCTCGTCACACTGTGTCTCCTCATGTCGTGCCTCTATCTGAAGATGATCGCTACGGCGAGGAAGGTGCAGCTGAAGATGCAGACCAGTACTACGCAGTCGCGAAATCACAGAAGGGAGCTGAAACTCGGCATCGTGGGGCTTGTCAACTTGGGATGTGGTGCAGAAACCGTGCGTGCGTGCGTGCGTGCGTGCGTGCGTGCGTGCGTGCGTGTCGGTGCGTGCGTGCCGGTGCGTGCGTGGTGCGCTGCACTCTTTCCCCATGTCATTTGCATCCTACTGGCGTTCCTCATCGTTGTGAAGATGACGATACTCGACAGCAACATTTGGTTCCTCCGGACAGTTGCGGCCGACCTGCTCACCTGCAACAACCCTTACGCGCTCCTGCTCTGCAGCGCTTCTCTAAGAGACGAAACTCTGAAGTTGACTCGCTTAAGAGGTCCAACGCAGACTCCAGTCCATACGGCAGTGCAGAGAACTGGAAACGAGACGAGATTTTGAAACCCGATATTCTACTTGGGATACTGCACTTTTTATTTTTGTGAACTGGCCCACCGTGCTGGGACGATGAATAGGTATTACATAGACCGCGTGAATAGTCACGAGGTACTTACCGCTGCAGCAATCCAGTACCCAAATTGTCGGCGCTAAAATTGCTGAAGAGTCCCAGTGCCAGAGAAACGCGCCCATATCGCCGTTTCTCTTCTAGTCGCGCCTAACACATCTTCGGGTGCTAAAACACCCATCCCTATCCCACCGTATTTCGTGCAGTGCAACCCCCGTTCTTTCCAACAACACCCCTTCAGTCATTGTGACGCAATAAATGGTAGCAACAACAATCGCTTAGATGTGGAGCAAAACAAAAGATTTGCCAACAGCCTCTGCGCGTGCGCCTGCTTCCAAATCCGTGCTTTTTTTTTTGAAGCGGCGCAGCCGCATGTTTGCGATGTTCAAAATCCTAGTGGGACACCGTGGGACACAGCGGGATCACCGTATCCTCCGCAGAATAGCGGGTTTTTCTGTATTCAAATTCAACTGCATCGCATCAGAGTCGCGGAAACAAGCAAAACGATGAAGCGCAAGATCGAGATCGAAGTTTGGGGCAGGGACGATGTGCGCGAGATCCTACAAGAAATGCGGAGCGGCACATCAGCGCGAACGGCTCGCTCAGCCGCTGAAGAAATTAGCGTGCGGCAGTCGCAGTCACCAATAATTTTTGTAAAGATTTTCGACGAGAAAGACGGCTTGCTGTTGCTGCATCCGATTGCCTACGCAAGTCGCGGCCTGAACGACTACGAGTGACGGTACTCACCGTCGAAACTCGAGTGCTTGGGTGTACTGTACGCCCTTCAGCACTTTGACTCGTACGTGTGGCCGCGCCGCACCACGACGGCGAAGCTGTGCGTGCACACCGATCAGTCGGCGCTGAAGTACATCATGCGCATGCGACGGCCCGCTTCGAAGCTGGCACGCTGGGCGATCGACATTGATTATCAGCCGATCTTTGTTCACCGCAAGGGAGTGGAGAATCAGGCAGCCGACGCACTCGCGCATGCACGAGACTGTCGGCACGCGACCGCAGTCGACCCCGTCGGCGCTCGCGCTCGGCAGCGGGCGGCGTCGACCGTGCATCGGCTGTCGCCCAGCGGTCGACCCCCATCGGCGAGCAGGAGCTGGAAGACAGCGGCGCTTTGGCGGCGCGAGTGTCCGAGAAGCAGCGCTCGACCGGGCTGACCAAATCGCTGACGCGCAACGCCATCCTCGTGCTCGTGCCGGATCAGCGACAGCGTGGTGGGGTGCGCGTGTACACGTTGAGCCGGCGCGCCGCCAGCGGGGACGCGTACTACCGCTGCCTTTTCGCTGTTACTACCTCTACACGAAGGACGCTGCTGGCGATGGGCGACAACAACAGCCGCCACCGTCACTGGTCGTGGTGGCTCCTGGTGGCGGTTCTACGACAGCAGCGTGTGTGTGTGTGTGTGTCTATAAGCCATGACCGCCGAAGGCGGCATGGAAGGGGCGGTTGCCCAGGGCCTGTGGCGTTGATCTGCCCTCCCTCCGCCGAGGGTTGATAGGCAGTCCAGGCTGCACGTGGATCAAGGCCTCGTGGATCGGAGGCGAGAGCGGAACCTTGAACCGGACGTCCCACAGGTGGAAGCCACGAAGCCACAGCAGCGTCGTGCAGCTTGGCGCCGACGCCGACTGGGCCGCCTTCGACAGCCAGGAAGCCTACCTGCTGTTCTACGACCGGCAGACGTGGTGACACTTGATCTCATATGCGCTTCGTTCACATTGCACATCTTTTTATGCGAGTCTCATGAGTATTCATTCGCGTAAGAAGGTGCATTTGCGTGTCACCGTCGCCGCCACCGCAAGGTGCGCCGCATACAGACAGCGCCATCGCACGAGGAATTTTGTATATATTCCGTATATTTTGCACGTATTTATCTTTACCAACTTCTACGATTAGCACGTTGCACATACTCGTATTTGAATTGGGCAGTACCGTACTAGCATTTGAACATCGTTTGTTTCCATTTGAACATCGTTAACGCACCGGCGCAGCGGCGCAGCGAGTCACGTCTTAATCGTCACGTTGTGTCTGGCGAATAGCTGCGCCGGCAAGGGGAAGATGATGGTTGAATTTTTCACGGAGGAAATCCTGTTCAGCGTCTGTAAATATCGCAGCTGCAGCGCCGCCGGCGACTGCGCGATCGCTTCGGCAGCCTCTCGCAACGCGCGCGACGCCCTATGCTCCCCCTCGGCCGCGATCACCTAGAATGCGTTAGGTATATACATTCCATTTCATTCACAAAGCCCAGTCGAGCGATTGACCACCTGTTTGGTCACTTTTAGCGAAACTCCGTTTGCACACTACTATAAACAAGGTATACCTACGCAGCTTTTTGTCGCGGGTGGCAGATAGTTTCTGGGAAGATTTCTAAAGCTGTTTTCCGTGAAGTGGTGGAAAAATGAAGAGGCACTGGCTTAGGCTAGCGCTACGACTGTGAAATAATTAGTACTACTACCTATTATTAAATTAGTGAGTGGACATCAGTCTGCATCAAACCTTAGCGCGAGCTTCCCTCGCCGCCTCCGCCTCTGCCGCCATCGCTCTCTGCAGCTGCATTGGCAAGCGCACGTCCTTTCTAAATTTAGCACCCGTTCGCTATACGCGTTGCATCATCCGCAGTGGAAGCACTCTAGCATCTGCACAGTTGCGTGCGCAATTGGCCAGACAGAATTTTATGGAAGAAGCATTGTGGAGGTTTATTGCGTGTGAGTGTTTCCGCCCAGAAACCCCCATTCAACCCCCAGGCATAAGCACTGTTGCTCAAGTGCCATCAGCCTCCTCACATTTCCACGCGTTCCACTTTGATGCCCCAGCTGTCGGTGGCGTCGTCGAGAATCGTCTAAAGGGGGCAGTAGTAGTCAATGTGTTCATCAATTTCACAATTTTAATTTCCGCGCACCTGCATGCAAGCGGAGATCATGTCTCGATCCGAAAGGATCTCGCTGAGACTCTTGGTGCCGAGCATGTTCCGCAGCGTCGTCTGCGCCAGCAGGCGGGTGCTGTGGTGCGCGTTCTCGACATTGGCCACGGAAACGGTGGCGTTGCTCACGCGGTAGTAGACCACCGCGTCCACGGACACGGTCACGCTGTCTTTGGTCAGAATCTGCGATAATTGTCAGTTTGGTTTTGAAAGAAAGCCGCGCGTGCAGCAGCCACACCTCCTGTGGAGGCACGTCGAAGGACACGGTGCGCAGGTCCACTTTGCAGTAGGTCTCGATGCAGGGCAGAACGAAGAATATGCCTGAATTGTCGCGCTTGCTGTCACGGTTTTACGCTGTGTTTCAGGCAGCTGTTACGGGCAGTGATGTATCTACTGTACCTAGCACCTGATGTTGCGAGCCACTTGCGCGCGCACCATGCTATACATCATACCTACATGTAAGTCCCATTTTTAAGGGAACCCACTATGGCGGTCGTCCCCTTCTTTGGCTGTTTTGGCCCTACTGCATACTCCGGTTGTGTTCTTCTCAGCGCCCCTCCCCCCCTCAGCCCTCGGACCTGAAGATGTTTATGGCGATAAAGAGGTGTTGTGGCCTATGGGCCTCGTACACGTAACCGGGTTTTTGAAGTGGGGGGGGGTGGGAGGGTCGGAGACCATTCTGGGGGGCGTGGGGGGGGGGGGTACGCAGATTTGAAGAGGGAGGGGGTTCCCAGAAGGGAAAAATGAACCGAAATAGTCTCGTTTTCAAAAATAGGTCAAACATGCGTTAAAATTGGCTATAAATAGTGTTATTTAGCTGTTTTAAGGTAAAAAAAACACTGAAAAAGACGAAAAGTACAAAGTTGTAATAATTGTAGACAAGTTGGAAAACTTCAGGAAAATTCTGGGGGGAGGGGGGCTGGGTAGGGGCAAAATTCTGGCTGAGGGCCCCAACCCCCCCCCCCCCAGTTACATGTATGATGGGCCTATGACAATGATGAACCGACATGTTCACGTTCGAGCGCTTGTGATCCACATGCCACGGTCTCACCTGGTCCTTTGGCTCCACCTCCGATTAAGCGACCCAGTCGGAAGATGACGGCACGCTCGTACTCTTGGACAATCTGCAACAAGTGAGAATATCGACTCAACGTGGCATCCACTGTGATAGGGTTATATGGTAGTGAGTTTTCGTAATGATAGTCGTGGTCGTGCACGTAATCCTTCAAAGACAAGGGTGAAGAACCTCTCTTAAAAGCAAGCAATTAGCTTGTCAGCTTTCGTCGGTACCCTTTCAGGCGAAAAGCTGGTTCGGCTACCTACATACGTCACGTATGTAGGTACAGAGCTAGATGCACGTAGCATACGTGCTTCTAGCCGCTAAGCCATGCATGTAACTGGAGGGGTGGGGCGCCTCACCCTACCCCTTCCTCAAGTCGGAAGTCACCCCCCTCCCCTCCACGTTTTTCTAAAAGTACTTTCTTTCAATGTCTCTCTAAACGCAATAAAACACTGAAATGACGCTATTTAGACTTTCATTTTGATGAAAAGCAGGTACCTACAGTAGTTACCTAGTAGTACGTACAACCTACCTACCTACCAACTTTTGCGCCATTTTGGGGGCCACATTTCTCCGATTGCGCAGCATTCTCTCGTTTGGGTCCGGGACCCCCTCGAAGGTCCATATCCCCCCCCCCAAGCTGTGGCGGAGCCTCAGTTCAACAGCTCCACTGCGGAGACAGTCCTTTTGTCACTGCGATCAAAAATACCGTGTATTTAACAAAGCTGCGGTATACATTGGAGTGCGGACCTTGATGCAGAAGCAGAACGAGATTGGGCACGTCAGCAGCACGATGACCCACGAGAGCGCGGTCAGCAGCCAGCCGCAGACGCCCATGCCGCTTTCGAACGAGTCCGCTAAACATTTGACAGTGTCGCATGTACCGTACCATGAAGTAATTAGTTTCTGGGAGGCTAATTGGGGGCCATTCACGACTTCACTGCTCATTCAACAGTACAGTACGGTGCACGTGTACAAAAGCCACGTGTGTGTGAGTTGCGCATTTTTTTAGATGCGCGCCGCCGTCTGGCTACGCTGAGAACATTACGCAGGTCGCCGCTCATGAATTCCGCATAGTATGTGAGCTTCATCTGGGCGAGCGAGCGCCGCCGCAGCGCCTCCTTCTGGCGCGCGAAGATGAGCGGGTTGAGCGTGAAGCGCCGGCGCGCCAGCTGCGCCGCCATGACCGTGAGACTGGGTCCGCGCTTGGCGGGCGCCGACGCGCCCTCCAGAATCCGGCGACGCAGCGTGTCGGCGTCGAGGGCCGGCGAAGAGGAGCGGGAGCCCCGACTGCGCGCGTCGTCCGCGCCCAGCGTGGTCCGATCCTCCTCCTGCGGCTCCTCTTCCTCGTCCGTCGGCGGCTCCTCCACCTCTCTCTGAGTACACAATTCAGATGTTCAGTGCTGTTTCTGGCGCCTCGACGAACCTTGGTCGAGAGCTGGCGATTGAGGCCCTTGCCGAAGCGCGTCCTGTAGAGCGGGTCGGCGCGGAGCGGCTGCGGTCCGAGCACGTCCTCCTCCTCTGAAGAGTGACTGCCGGGGGCCGAGCGGGTCAGGCGGTAGGCGCCGCCGGCGCCCCTCAAGGGCTGGCGCCGGACCACTGCCGTCCGCCGGCCCTTGTCCCACGAGGGCCCACCGAGCAGCGCGCGACGCTCGGCCATCCTCGAGGCGCGCAGGTGATTAGGCGCGCTTGTCGGCCACTCAATTCACAACTGATCCTGAGGACGACGACGACACTGGCCCAGTCGAGAAGTCAATTAGCGCAAAAGGGACGTAATGAGTTGCGGAGGGCAAGCGGGGATGAGCTGACCCTGGCTTAGGCAACTCGGCAGCGGCTGTGCGCGGAAAAGTTGACGAGGCCAACGACATATTCCACACGCCGAAGCGCTAATCTATGTACACCTCCATGTGCGCATTAGGCTAGAGTGGGAGAGGCGCATCGCGCGCCCTAACGGGCGCAAGCGCGTCCAGGCAACGACGACACCTCCTGCCGGCTCAGGTGGGCGGGCCCCCACGCGCGAGACGCTTTTGATCGAGCGAGACGCCACGGCGGCTTTCGCTCTCTTTTGACTCGCCGCGCTAGGACGAATGTCGACTCGAATCGACCCTTGCCGCCTCCGATGCCGGAATGGGCGACGGCGGTCTTAATCCCTCCATCTGCCCCACCCAGCGCCGAGCGGGTGTGCGAATTTATCCTGAGTGTCTGGAAGAGATCATAGAAATGCTAATCACTCTTATCGGGAGGATCAAGCGGTTAGGGCCAGGGACGGGCGATGCGGACGTTTCCAGATCGAAATAAAAAAGTGAGTTGTAGGGCGGAGACAAAGGACGGCGTCCAGTTAAGCGGCGCACGCAATTTGACGCTTGAAAGACGGCGGTTATAAAGTCGCTCGCGTGCGCCTTAAGAGGGGGGAAACGACGCATTCGAAATTGGCCTGCGTGCCTCAAGTCATTAGGCCGTGGAAGCATATTGTCACTTCACGATCATGCTACGCTACACAGGAAATCCGATAGACGGAGGCGACTGAGTGTGGGGTGGGAGTTAACAGTCGATTTCAAACTCAAGAATCCTGTTGCCAAACATTGCGGTTTCGGAAATTCTGAAATGCGTTTCTCTTCAGAAATTTTTTTTAAAGAAATTTTTACGTTGCCCTGCTGCAATGTAGTGTGTTACTCCAATTTAAAGAAAAAACTTGAAACCATTGCCAACTGGCACACCAGTTTGAGACTGATTTAACTAGTGTATCCAGTATTTTTAGCCATTTCCATATGGAACTATGTAACTGCAAGGTTCGACGTTTGAACCCGGAAGTGATGATAAATGGACACGCTCTACAAGCTTGTTCTAAATGAGGCCCATAAGGATTGCAACGGACTGCGTCTTGAATCGTGAGCTTCGACTTTAGCAGACACAATCTCAGCTGCTGTCTGTCTGTCTGTCTGTCGTCTAATCAGTAGACGACAACTGAAAACATCAAATATTCTGTTATTTCTTGTTATTTTTTTTATTTCCGCACTTTTACGTCTATTTCGTAACTTTGAGTGCCGATGTCAGCACGTTTACGAGAATTCGACGAAAGTACGTCGCCATATTTTAATGTTCGAATTCAAGGTAATCCCTGGAATGTTCTTCAAATAGACTTAGCAGAAATAGAAGTACAAACCAATGCCTGAAAAGAATTTAGCCGGGCTTTTCACATTTGAAGCGCACTGAAGTGTAAAGCCCGATTTACAGCCGCCGGATAGTCCGCCGGACTATCCGCCGGACCCGCTCGCGGACCCGGTCTTTCGATTTACAGCCGCCGGATAGTCCGCCGGACTATCCGCCGGACTCGAGTTGACCAACTTTCAATAAAGTCCGCGGACTAGTCCGCGGTCTTTTTTTGAATCTGGCGGAAACGCCTTCCGAGTACAGATATTGCGCAAGTTTTGGTACTTGGAAGTTTCTTAAAGCGCACTTGGAAGTTTCTGACAGCGCACTTGGAAGTTTCTTGCCGCTGCTGCCGGGCGGGAGAGCTAGAATTGAACGTAATTTTTGTTCTTCTTTCATAATTGTGCTTTCGCTGAGCTCTGAATTGGCGCTGTTGAGCTGGCCGGTCGTCGCGCCGACGCTTGTTTCGAATTGTTTTCTACCGTACCGACAAAAGTACCCGTTCAAAAGAGGGTGTAGACGCGCATTTCTAAAAAAAGACCGCCGGATAGTCCGGCAGCTGTAAACGCGCCTTTTGACCGACGGACTCCGTGTCCGAGTCCGGGGCCGGGTCCGAGTCCGTGACCGGGTCCGGGTCCGGCGGCTGTAAATCGGCCTTAACCAAACCGATTTTGAGCAAAATCGGCAATTTGAAAACAAAGTCACCATGTACCATTTTTATTGTTTATTTTTTTATCCAGTGCAAAGATGAAACGATTTCGTCGCCTCGAGACAGAGATGTGTGGTCTGACCGTACAAAACTTTTGCGCCTATTTTTATTTTTACCCTGGAATAGCTTTAGATATCTCGTAGTAATAATTCTTTGATTGTAAATGCAAAGCGGTACGTTACTGGCTTTCTCCTTGGATATGATGGTGGCGAGCAGCTCGCTCATGCTGAACTTTTCAAAGGACCTCCTCCGGTAGAGGTATCTCTTGGCCGAGTCCACGTGTGTCAAGTCCCCCGAGAAGTAGTGCCTGAGCAGCTGCTCCTTGGACATCATGCTCGCCTTGTCGCCTCTTCTGTCCAGCTCGTGGGCCTCCTCCTGACCAGCAGGGTCGGTTGGGTCGTCCGGCAGAAGCTGGATGGGCGCGTCAGCGGCGGCATCGGTCGCCGCCGCTTCCAGACGGGCGGCCATCCGGCTCTTGGCCAGCTCGCGGGCGACGGCCCGCTTCCGCAACGACAATCGGCTCGACAGGCGCCGCATGGCCGAAGAAGGAGACGATGCGCCACTCTCGAAAGGCAATCCGAGTACTGTAGTTGGAGGGCGCAACAACCGGCCCTGGTGGAGACGACGACGCCTCGCCGGCGGCGCTTGACGACGACGAAAGCCGGTAATGGAGTGTCAACGGCCGGGGGCGGCGGGGCGGGACCCGTCGTCTTCAGTCGCAGTCGTCGTCGCTTCGCCGCCGACGCGACGGCTGTCTTGCGTTGCCGGTGGACCGAGGACGAGGGCGGCGATTCAATCAGTCGTTTTCATACGGCGGTGCTCGTTAGTCGATGACTTCGGCCGCCGCTGCCCTTGACGGCACGCAAGTGTCTGCGCCAGTTTTCAACAACTTTTGTCGAGGCGGCCCACCCAGAGAAAGGACGGGCTCGCCTGCTTCTTAGCAGCTGGAGAGAAAGAGGAGGCGGCGCAGAGAGACACAGCATGCCCCCCCCTCTCGTCTTTCAATCCTCCTCTTTCCCTAATCAGGCAAAAACGCCGGGGCCGCATTTGCGTCTCGAGTCTAATCCCAGTCGGCCTCTAGGGCCCGCTCTCCGTCCCTATCCGCACCTCGTTCCCGGACGTTCCCGTAAACTGTTTATCGGTGCCCGCCTAACGTGTACACACGCGGCACACCGGCTTCTCTGTGGGGCTAGAGGGAGGTGTAGCCGTGCCGCGGACTCGTTTGTCCGCGTAGCGACGCTCTCTTGCGGATGAGAAAGCCGAGAGGGCGCCAAGGCAGAAACGCACACGTAATCGCAGACAGCAGATCGAAGCCGCGCCCCTGACCGTCGATCATTCGCCGAGTCGGGTCGAGTCGCCGTTGGATTTCCTGCGACGATATTCCCGATATTCCCAGGGAACTTTTAAAATCGCAGTGCACCAACTGTTGCTCTGTAGGTAATTCGGTAAACAAGTGTTTGACACTTTTAGAAAGAAAATGTACAACAGCAACAGACAATGTAGGTAGGTTTCTATAAGCAAGTTGTGGCCTGTTTTACATACCAGTTTACATACCAATAGTAAATAATAAAATGTCCGACTTATTCTATTCTAGTGTCGTGTGCACAATGCTACATATATTTGCGCAAAAACGCAATAAAAAAATAGGTTGCTTGAATGTAAAGGCTGACTGGATCCGCAAACTGAATTCTGCAGCTGAATAACTTCTCCGTGGTCCGTCTTCTCCGTTTCTATTGCTGGCATCCACTGTTGCAGCGAAGTATTTTGTTGATAAATATTTTTAGTTTAATTTTTTTTTGACATTTTACAAGTTAGTTCTACAAATTATTAGTTGCAAATTAGCATACGGCACGAATTTAGTGCATTAAAAAACGTACGCACCAACAATTTAAATTGAAAGTTCCCACGCACCACGAAAGCGTTTCGGGATTGCTCGATGTACTCCTGTCGACGTTTCTGGGCCAGCTGTCTTCGCTTCTCTGTTCGCTCCGCTCTCGTTTCCAATCGGCGTCGGAGCATGTTGGTTTTTTTCGCCTTTATTTTAAACGAGTACTTCTTTTTTGGTTGGCACGCACCAACTTGCCTGTGTTACTTTATGAGATGTTCCGTGAGACAGCGCTAGTCCGCTCTGGCGGCCAGAGACAAAGAGAGGAGGTGGTTCAAATTGACCCAAACGCAATAATGGCGCGCGGACAAGCGCCGACGCGATCAGACGGGCCTTCGCTGACTGACTGAAGAAAACCCTTGCAGAGATGGTGCCCAAAACAAGGTTGTTTTCAGTCGTCCGGGCAAACAACGAACTCTTACCGCGCACAGGAGAGCGGAATTGTAATGGCGCGGTCTGCACAACAACATGAATTTATACATTACACGTTGTGCAACACTTGCAAGCAGTATGACACGAGCAATTCGAAGCACGCTGTTGAGAGTGTGACCTCACCCATGTATGGTACCTACATGTACTTATACGGTGTACATTTGCTCAATTAAAATCGTGTGACTCACGTGTGCCGTAGACGAACGCCGTGACGGGCGCGGCGTGGGGCTGCTGCAGCAGGAGGGCCCGATGCAGCACTTCCTCGTCCGGGCCGCCGGCCTGCCGACTGGAGCGCCGGCTGTGCATCCGACTCGTGATCAGCCGGTCCATCTCCATCATCGACAGTCGTCGAGAGGTCGAAAACGCAATTCGCGTAGGCGTAGAACTTTTGCCTGCCTACCGCAAGTACTCCAGCAGTGCCCAACACCGCTCCAATAGTAGTACCCTCGGCAAGACGCGTTGAGAAAAAGCATTGCTCCAGCTTGGGCCTTGCTTACTACCCCCCGGAACACCGAGGGTAGGAGGTACAGTACGTACATACATATGTACCCCAAACGCCCTTTATGGGACAATGGAATTAGGGAACAACCGAGTTCGAACAAGTCAAATTTCCCAATATCGATGCTTAGAAATTACGGTCGAATTTATTTGAAAGAGGCCCCATTCCAATAGTGCTCCTTTGTAGGAGACGTTCAAAGTATCGTGTAACAGACAAGCGGTGTATGCACGTACGGTAGTACGCGAAGTATACCTTTCTGTGGACAACTTTCACAGAGTTGCCATTGTCGTCGACGTCAGTAGCGGTGAGACCAGCCGATGGATTCTCAGGTGAGGGCACGCTGAGTAGAAGAACCGGACACTGCTTGTCTTGGCCTAGCATCCTCCCTTCCGCTCCTATGTGCAGCTGTAATGTAACTGTGCGACTTTGAAACTCGAAATAGATTCGTCGGACCGCGAGTCTATGGCTCTCTGGAGCACTCCACGACACAATACTGAGGTGACTCGGCCAAAATGGATTTATAATACAATGCTCTCGACGCTGGCGAGTGGGGAAATATGCGAGTGTTCCGGGCGAGTCTGTATGGATGGTCCGAGGAGATAGTGACTGAGAGAGTGAGTGAGTGAGTGCGGCTGGCGCCTGTGAAACCCGAGATACTAAGTCGGCGCAAACCCTAATGACTGCTGCTGGGGCGCACACGCGGCGTCTGTCGAGTCAACACGTTGTTCCAGCACGTGTGTGCACACTTGACATGTGGGTATAGCTCGAGCTGGCTCCATGTATGTAAATCTACTTACAAATGCGCCGCGCGCACGTGTGTGTGTGTGTGTGTTTGTGTGTGTGTATGCTTCGAGTAAACTCGCGAACCGCTTGACATACGTGGACGCGCGATGGCTCGATCGAACGCTCGCGAGCCCGAGATGGTCATGGGCAAGGTCGATTTTCGATATGCAAATTCTTACCGTAGTTATGGCGCATTTTCAAAGTTTGCAGCACAGATTAACACTACCAAACGAATTGCACATAAGGTGAATTGCACATCAAAAGACTCGCCTCGACGTCACGAGTCATTTGCACATGCTCCCGCATAATTATGCAAATGAAATTATGCAAATTATGCCAATTCACAATTTCGCAATTTCACCCACATGGGTGATGTTGCGTGGTCAGTTGACACCTTTTGGCAGCAGGTCACTGCTAAAAGCGGCAACGCTCAACTAGCTGGGCCAAGTGCCTCCCTTCGGGGAGTGGGTGAAAGCCCCAACTGCTTTTTGAAAAAAAAATACTGTAAGTGTGGAACATTGTATCTTGCCTAATTGGAAAATGGAAAAAAAACACTGCGCATTGATGAATTGCATATCAAATGACTCGGCTAGACGTCACGAGCACTGTATGTGTGGCAACGCACGCATGCAAGCACGCACGCACGCGCGCGCGCATTGGCACGCACGGACGCGCGCGCGCATTGGCACGCACGCATGCACTCACGATATATATATATATATATATCTACATATATACATATATATGGATATATGGATATATATATATACATGCATGCACGCACGCACAGGCTTATGTCGAAACATATGTACACGCACGCACGCACGCACGCACGCACGCACGCACGCACGCACGACGCACGTACACGCACGCACGCACGCTCGCTTGCTCGCACGCACGCACGTGCACGCACGCACGCTCGCTCGATCGCTCGCTGTCTCGCTCGCTCGCACGCACGCACGCTCGCTCGCACGCACGCACGCACGCACGTACACGCACGCACGCACGCACGCACAGAGGAGCACAGAATTTGGGCCAACCGCACGCACGCACGCACGCGCGCACGCACGCTCGCACGCACGCACGCACATACGCTCGCACAGAGGAGCACAGAATTTGGGCCAATTTCTGTCAACAGGGTGAACGCCCATCACGATCAACAGAGCAGCAGTGAATTTGGCGCCACCAACTGTCAACGGGGTGAACGCCCATCACGATCAACAGAGCAGCAGCGAATTTGGCGCCACCAACTGTCAACAGGGTGAACGCCCATTGCGATTAACAGAGCAGCAGTGAATTTGGCGCCACCAACTGTCAACGGGGTGAACGCCCATCACGATCAACAGAGCAGCAGTGAATTTGGCGCCACCAACTGTCAACGAGGTGAACGCCCATCACGATCAACAGAGCAGCAGCGAATTTGGTACCACCAACTGTCAACAGGGTGAATGCCCATAGTGATCAACAGAGCAGCAGTGAATTTGGCGCCACCAACTGTCAACGGGGTGAACGCCCATCACGATCAACAGAGCAGCAGTGAATTTGGCGCCACCAACTGTCGACGAGGTGAACGCCCATCACGATCAACAGAGCAGCAGCGAATTTGGCGCCAGCAACTGTCAACGGGGTGAACGCCCATCACGATCAACAGAGCAGCAGTGAATTTGGCGCCACCAACTGTTAACGGGGTGAACGCCCATCACGATCAATAGAGCAGCAGTGAATTTGGTACCACCAACTGTCAACAGGGTGAATGCCCATAGTGATCAACAGAGCAGCAGTGAATTTTGGCGCCACCAACAGTCAACAGGGTGAACGCCCATCGCGCACCTGCTTGCACAGCATGATCATGTCGACCATCATATGCAAAATCAGTTGCTTTATTCCTTAACATACACATGGCGGCCAAAGGCCGCGCGCGCCTCTAGTGTAAATAAATGCACACGTAGACCTAGAGAGTACACCCTCTCTAATGGCCTATGGTGAACCAAATTAGGCCCGCCCACCTACAGTGCAAAAACGCATCGTAAAATTGGTGAAGCAAGACACCCGCCCTGAATTCGCGCTGCACCGACGGAAACTTTGCTCAGCGTGGAAAGCTGCTTTACTAATCAAAAGCGTGATGAAAACAAACAAGTCGCACCCGTCCTTGCGACGGCGGTCGACGACACGCGACGCCGCTACCGCCGCGACACACGCGCACGCTTGGGCCCGACCGCGCTTGGGTGGCATCCGTCAATATGGACACATTGGGGCGGCGCGAACGCAACTCGATCGAGGTACCCTAGCTTTCCCCTCACACTCTCTCTCTCTCTCTACATGCACGTGTAGCACGCCCGCTAAAATGACAATTAGACTAAATGACGGCCGTCGATTGCCACATTGCCTGACAGCGAACGGCGGCTCGCCCCTTCCTGCCGCCGACGACCTTCAGGGATGAGAAGGGAGAGTGGGTGGGGGGGGGGGGGAGAGCGCTGTAGGGTCCCCGCCTCATCCGACCCATTAAGGGTCGTTTTAAGGCCCCTTTAATGAGCGCGAGACCGTGGCTAGAGCGCATTTCGCAGGCGCGGCGGCCAGCGGAGATATTTTTCGGGACGATGACAGGGGAACGTTCGACGCATTCGGGAGGGGGGGGGGAGCTCTCAGCGAAGCGAAAGTACCTCTCCCCACCGAAGCAGGACTCGTCGGCGCGTCGCCTCCGCGGCAGCGCCCAGCGAATCTGCCGCCGATTTATTGTTCGCCAACAAACCCCCAACAACGTCCGTTGAAGAAAAGAAGAACAGGTGAACAGGAGTTACTACCACATCATGTGGCGGTCTCTGGGCAAGCATAGAAGTACATGTAGGCACAATATAATGTAGCTGCATTGTAGTTACTGTCACCATCAGGCTTGGATAAAAGCATATTGATTTTTTTTTAATTAAAAAAAAAACTAAATTAAATTTTAAATTAAAATTAAATTTTTTAAATTAAAATTATTAAATGTTCTCACAGACCGTTTTGTATGTCAAATCATTGTTGAAGAAGGTGTTTTAGGCCTAGTAGAGTGTCAATAACAGCGAACTAAGGCATTAAAAGCTGTTAGAAGTGCACTTTGGTCAACTTTTCACCAATGACAGTTTTTTCTCGAGTCGGACTACGACTATGACTGTCGAGACTTGGTTTGACAGCCTCAGGCACAAATCCAATAGAGCTACTTATGGTTATTTAGCTCATCCAGGCTGCTACTAAGTAGATACATAGGGTTTAAACGCACTAAAACCAACGTTTTTGCATCGTTTTTAGCACTTTTTGGACAATTTTGACAGTTTTTTTATTAAAAAAATCCAGTTCTTAAGTGTTTTTTTAAGTTTTTTTTTTTATTTTGCCCAAGCCTGGTCACCATGCCGTCCGGCATACATGCGCAGGTACATTACCTGCAATGCAATAATGCACATACAACACGCGTACAGAAGTCGACTATGCAGCTTCACACGTGCGTGTACAGCTGTGATTATCACGTGACGTGACGTAGTTTTAAAAAACAAATGGCATCAGACAAGCGGACTGGACTGTATGGTCAGCTGGGAAGAATTGGCTGTCTCCGGCTGGCTGTGGCTGGCCTCCGGACGCTCTTCTTGCTGACTAGTGCCAGACGCTGCCGCTTGACTGAGAGGCATGGGTTGAGCATTCCACAGCAGCGACGCTGCTTTCGATTAATTTACTGGGGACGTCGAGGGCGCAGTGAATTTAAAGACAAAATGTGAAGAAAAAACACGAGTCAAATGCTCTCTCCCTGCTGCTGCTGTCGGCGATGTCCCTCATGAGCTGTCGGATTCTCGACGCGTCGCCGCCGGCCGCGGGCTGTCTCTTGAAGCACATGGTGGGTATGAGGCCGCGCGGGATGCCGCGCGGCGTCCTGCCGTGGCCCAGGTTGGCCGTGTCGACGAACGTCCACCGCCGCGACGTGTCGTACTCCGCAGGCATGAAAGACTTGGTGCCCAGCGAGCCGCGCAGACCCACGGCGCCGCGCTTCTTCGACAGCTCGCGGAAGATCATTGCGACCGAAGGCAGCTCTCGACTCTCCGCCGCACCCGTGTCCTTGGCGTCGCCGCCTGAAAGAGAGGGTTCTACTAAGCAAGCAGAGCCATTGAGCGGCGTCACTACGCGAATCTACAGTGTCGTCGCTGGCACCTCAAACGATCGGACGAAGCCTTCGATAGAGATTGCTTAGCTTGCAAAAAACTAAGAGCAAAGAAGCGATCATTGGAACTCCAGCGTGGCCCTGGCGCCGAGCCATTGCAGGCACTTGCAGCCGTTATGTACTCCGGCCCGTTATGCATCAATGGGTAAGCAGTTTACCCTTACCTAGATTTATGCTATCGAGAGACGCCGCTCAGCGGCGCATCGGCTGCAGGTGCCTCCAATAGAGCAGCGCCAGCCAAAGCAGCAAGCAAAGCAGACTCTGGAGCAGCTGCGAGGCGGCGCCCTGCTGGCCGCGCTGGTCCGCCTCTGGCACTGCCTCTGCCCCGCTCGGAGCGCTGGGCACTTCCAGAAGGGCGACCATCTCCTCGTCGGGGTCGTCGAGCGACTCCTCGCTGGCGACCTGCACCGATCCGAGCGGCGGCGGCCTTCTCGTCTTCACTCGCGACTCGGCCAGTCGCTGCTCCATCGTCTGGACGGCCTTCAGGGCGGGGGGAGCCAGCTGAATTCCAAAAAAGTTGCGAGTCCGCGTTTTAAAAATTCTAACTGCAATTTCCTCACGAGCCCTCTCTCGTCCTGTCGAGTCAAGGCAAACTCCGCGGCGGGCACGACGTCCTTGAGAGGCGAGCGGTCGATCAGGTAGAAATTGCGGTCGAAGTACGAGGCGCCAGTGTCCCCGGACCTGGGACTGAGCGAGGGCGAGGGCTCGACGATGCGACAGCTCGCCTGCTGACTCGTCGACTCCCAGTCCTGCTCCTCGAGCAGCGGCAGTCGGTTCTGGTCGGGAGCGCGCTTGCGGAGACGCGCTTGGGGCCACGTGTGCGGATAGAGACCCGGAGAGGTGAGCTCTGCAGCGCCAGGAACACGGTCACTGTCTGTCTGGGAGAGAATTCAATAGAAGCTTTTTTTCTGTAAATGTTTTTTGCAATCTTGCTCCTGCAATACAAACTGCAGCGTTCTTTTAATTGTTCAATAAATCGTTTTAATTTTGCACCGCAGCTCCTCTTTCGAAAACAAATCTCTTACCCTGCTCTGGCCAATAAAATCCCGTGCTGCTGTGCGGCCTCTGCTGAGCGAGTGCCGAGTCCGCGTATCGGTCCGCGTGTATGGACGGCGTCTCGATCGTCACGGAGGTGGTGACGCTCGACGTGTCGCCTGTCTGCGTCGCCTTGTGGGCGCTGCCGACGGAGCCGCCGAAGCACTGGGTGCTCTTCGTACGCAGACGCGTTCGTCGGCGCCAGGCGTCCATGAGCTGCAGTGCACCATCCGCGCTTTCACTGGTCACAGTCAGACCGTCGAACCTCGTCTCTGCGCTGCTTCGCTTCCCTGGCCATCAGGGTGAACCGCTGTCTCCTTCTGACGTTCGCGTCCCTGAGCGTGTCCAGCAGCCCTGTCGAGGTGGCGCGCGCCGCCCGCGCCTCCTCTTCCTCCTTGGCCTCCTTCTCGGCGCGACGCTTCTGCCGGCGCAAGTTCCACATTTTTACCAGGGAGAACACGTCGAACGCGTCCTGAACCGCCGTCCACCGACTACCCTCAACATTCCACCGGCGCGGCGCAGGACAGGTTGTCGAGCCGGACCTTGGTGATGTCGGGCGGCGGCTGCGCGTCCGCGTCCTCGCCGCCCTCGAGCTGCGCGTTCTCGTACTCCTCGAGCATCATGAGCACAAAGTCCTCGAAGAGCTGCTCGAGCTTGATCTGCATCACGTTGAAGCAGACGGCGAACAGCGACAGGCCCACCATGACGAAGATCGAGATGAAGAACATGTGCTCGGCCTTGGACGGGATCGCGTCGCCTGCAACTAGGGCTCTGCACTTAGCCAGCCAGCCTACGGTATCAGCGATGAGGAGACAGCTCGCCATAGCCGATGGTCGTGAGCGAGATGAAGAAGAAGTAGAAGGACTTCCAGTAGTCCCAGTCCCTCTCGAAGAACAGTCGGAAGATGGCCGCGCAGAGGAACATCCAGCCGAACGTGACGACCACGGCCAGCGAGAGCGGCATGCCGTAGCTCTCGCGGCCCTGGCTCGACTCGAACACCAGCTTCTTGTTCTTCAGCTCCGACTGGCCCTGAACCGGTTTCATGGCGCTGCATGCTAGCAAATGTCGTGTCGAGCCGTTATTCAAACGGGCAATGTGCGGCGAGGAGTGGCGCGTAGTGTGGAGAAACACGGCCTTTTTAGCGCACGATTACCGGTTTCGATACAATCACTGAACTTCGTCGCACCGTCAATGCACTAGACGGCGTTTGGGCGTTCTTCCAAATGTCGTGGCGGTTGGTTCTTGTGGCCACTTATGGACTGTAGCTCATTTGCGGGACCGGGTAGGGACAATTTACGGAATCGGGTGGGGCGAGGGGGGAGGGTCGTGAAACTTAAAAGGCCCGTGAATGCTGGACGGAATTCGAGTGTTTACGGTATATAAGGGCTAGAGTCGCTCTCAAGCCAGCGACAACAACAACAACAACTGAGTCTGCCAACGTGTATGCAGTTGAGGCGCTCGAAGAGGCGGACCAGTCGCTCCCAGGTCTTCTGCAGGTAGTGCATGGAGAAGCGTCCGACCTTGTGCACGACCATGAAGAAGAGGGGGATGCCGATCAGGGAGTAGACCATCACGGCCAGTTGACCCCATCGTGACGTCGGCACGATGTTGCCATATCCTGGTGAAATAAAGTTTTGCAGGCCACGCAAGCACGCCAAGCACGCACGCACGCCAAGCACGCACGCACGCCAAGCACGCACGCACGCGCGCCAAGCACGCACGCACGCCAAGCACGCACGCACGCCAAGCACGCACGCACGCCAAGCACGCACGCACGCCAAGCACGCACGCACGCCAAGCACGCACGCACGCCAAGCACGCACGCACGCCAAGCACGCACGCGCGCCAAGCACGCACGCACGCCAAGCACGCACGCACGCCAAGCACGCACGCACGCCAACCACGCACGCACGCCAAGCACGCACGCACGCCAAGCACGCAAGCGCGCCAAGCACGCACGCACGCCACGCCCGCACGCACGCCAAGCACGCACGCACGCCAAGCACGCACGCACGCCAAGCACGCACGCACGCCAAGCACGCACGCACGCCAAGCACGCACGCACGCCAAGCACGCACGCACGCCAAGCACGCACGCACGCCAAGCACGCACGCACTCCAAGCACGCACGCACGCCAAGCACGCACGCACGACAAGCTCGCACGCACGCCAAGCACGCACGCACGCCAAGCACGCACGCACGCCAAGCACGCACGCACGCCAAGCACGCACGCACGCCAAGCACGCACGCACGCCAAGCACGCACGCTCGCCAAGCACGCACGCACGCCAAGCACGCACGCACGCACCCACGCCAAGCACGCACGCACGCCAAGCACGCACGCACGCCAAGCACGCACGCACGCCAAGCACGCACGCATGCCAAGCACGCACGCACGCCAAGCACGCACGCACGCCAAGCACGCATGCACGCCAAGCACGCACGCACGCCAAGCACGCACGCACGCCAAGCACGCACGCACGCCAAGCACGCACGCACGCCAAGCACGCACGCACGCCAAGCACGCACGCACGCCAAGCACGCACGCACGCCAAGCACGCACGCACGCCAAGCACGCACGCACGCCAAGCACGCACGCACACCAAGCACGCACGCATGCCAAGCACGCACGCACGCCAAGCACGCAAGCGCGCCAAGCACGCACGCACGCCAAGCACGCACGCACGCACCCACGCACGCACGCACGCACGCACGTACGCAAACCCGCATGCACGCACGCAGGTGGCCGAAGCACACCTATGGTCGTGTAAGTGGTGACGGCCAGAAAGATAGCGTTCATTATGGTCCACGACGGCTTCAACGTGAGATCCAGACCGGTCTTGACATTGAAGTCGTGAAGATATTTTTGAAATTCCATTTTGAGCCGATCGCTCCCCAAAGTTTGATTCCTGGTCGCCAGCGTGTTGCACTGTTCCCAACAGCTTTCGACCATCTAGCGGTGGGTGTCTTGAACAGTAACATGAGGAAATCTTCGAAAATTACACTCTACATTTAAAGTTTTCATTGCTCAACTTTAAGGCCTGTTTGCAAGACACCCTCCCTGATTGGTGTAGTATTTGACCATGCCGAGACGGCCAATTAAACTCGAGAAATTGGACAGGTACAGCGGCTCAGGCATCGTGGGTTTCAAGGCAGTCGTCTTGTAGCTTTCGTGATCGGCTAGCACGATACGCGCCAGAGAGTACCAATACACGGTGTGCTTGACATTCTGAGACATTTTGGTGTACAATTCGTCACGCGCGCGCAGGTAGGCGTCGCGGAACTTGGGATTGGTGGGCAGCCCAAACTGGCCGTACTTCCGCTTAAAGCCGGTCATCTGAACATTTCAAGGCGTCAGCTTGACATGTTGACATGTATTATCTGTGACTTCAAGAAGAGGCAGGGTATAGCTAGGTTAGCTATACATTGTGTCACACATTTACCTTAAATGCTCTCATGTCCTCGGGGCACAATGGTACTTTCCATATTTTCTGCCCGAGGGTACTAGTTTTTGGAAGAGGTATGGATCTCCAATTTGTTGTAATCTCTAAAGTTACGCCTGTGGAGTAACATCGTCAACATTTTAGCGTTTCTCAGATGGTTTACAGCGATGCAAATTCAAAGTACTGACACGTCATTATTATTATGCTTTGAACTTACATACACCTACTGCTTGATTTTGTTCTTCACCAGTATGGAGACGAGTACTTGAACCATACTTACCCGGGGCACTATTTGGAGAGGGAGAATTGTTCTAGGAGCGGTCCTCCCCAACTGCTGCATACATACACACCTCAAGTCTGCATCCGTTGACGGTCTTCAAAATGGCCACGGTTTGCTCCTCGAGATATCTCGACTTTTCCGCTAGAACGTCTCTCTCCACGTTCTTTTCTATGGAGTAGAACAGCAGGCCACCAGCAATCGAATAGGCGGCCAAAAGGAGAATAGGATACAACCGTCGGACCCTCGACTTGTCATAAATCGTTTTGGCCCCGGCGACGAATTTGTCCCAGACATTCTGGCGTTTCTCCGTTTCGTCCTTCGAACTGCGCACCGACAGTCGCGCGACCGTCGCGCTGTGGTGCGGCGCCGGCGGTCGACTGAGCCAAATTCAACTTTTCAATTTTCAAAATTTAAATTTTTAAATTAAAAAAAAATTTGACGCACTGTTCGTGGTGGGGATGCAGCAGCTGGTGCTCGGTCGACTTCCGACTGAGCAACGAGCGTCGCTTCTCCCAGTCGATGTGATACGCTGAAATCGTATAACCAGGAGTTGTTGATTAGAAAAAAATGAAAACTCGCGGTTTACCAGCGGATTCCAGGTGCTGTTTGTCCGTCGCCAAGAGGCGGTCTTTGAGCGTCGCCACAGACTGGCGCTTGACCACGCGCCTCCTGGGCGACTTCAGTGCCTTCTGGGGCGAGTGGTCCGATGGAGAGTGGCCATCGGCCGAGTTGGGCTCTTCGGAAGCGTCAAGAGAGGGCTGCAAGGGTGCGCATATCAAAAACAGTTTTTCGAAAGGAAGTAAAAAAAAAATTGCGACTCTGAAGTGCGACGAGAGTGATGGCTGGCCACTTTGGCCCACCGCGACGGTACTCAAATCGGCCTCTGTGCCGTCGCAGCTGCTGCTGCGTCTGAAATGCTGGAGCACGTCTGAATTCTTCTCAATTGTAATTCTGAACCTAAAGAGCGCTCACCGACCGAAAAATCTACTTCAAAGTTTGGTTGTCCTGTTTCCCCCCACCCGCCCACCCACCTCTTCTAGGAGGACGGTTTTCATAATTGGAAAAGAACGCTTAGCATTCCCCCGATCAAACTGCCGCCATGGCAACGAATAAAAAAAAACTGGTGAGCCCATGACAAACGCAAAAGGGCGTATATTATGTCAGATGGTGGATGAGGGACTGATTCCCACATAACAGAGGGGAGGGAGGGTGCTTATCATAAGGGGATTGAGGGAGGTTTCTCGCTGGATCTACGGTATCCGCAAATTCTACAGGAGTGAATACCATAACCTGTTGTGCCTGCCGCTCAGGGCCAGATGTAGAGCGATGTTGGCCGTGGGCACGTAGACGTTCGGGATGTGCATTTTTTCGTGTTCTTTTCTTCGCCCGTTCGGCTAGAACGAACCTTGGGCCGCGCCCTGGAGGCTCGCTCGCGGTTTGGGTTCGCCGCAGTGCGACGACGACGTCTCTCTGCGTGTTTGATTAAAAGCCGCGCCCCGACAAACAGTCGCGGCGTCGTCGTCGGCGCAGGAATCGGTGGTGCTGGTACTAGGGCTGCGACGTCCATAATTCGATCGATCCTCCGCTTTTGTGTGTCAATTCCCGCCGCCCAGACGCGACCCGATAAGGCGCCGGTCGCGATAAACGGCCTCTGCCCCCCACGTGCGGCCGAGCCGACACGGCGCCTATTCTTAGACGGCACCGAGGGCTCTTTGGACAGAGGAATTCGGTTTGAGACGGACGACGGACGCCGCAAAAGGCGCTCTCAACACCCACGCGCCGGGTGCGATGTAAACAGGAAAACACCAGACATGCGCGCATACAGACACACGTGACGTTGACTCTACAGTAGCCTTTTCGCCCTCTAGTAGTGCCCCCGGTAAGGAAGAATTACCGTAAACCCTATAATTAGCCCCCATAATTAGCCCCCCCCCTATAATAATAATACACCCTCCCGAGACCACTTTGAGTTAATAAGCCCCCCCCCCTATAATTACGCCCCCTCCCTAAATGAACCATCGTCTAAAAGGCACATGTTTCCATGTCTGGGTGTATGTATGGTCGCGTATGTGTATGTATGTACACGTATGTGTATGTGAGAGTGTGTGAGAGTGTGTTAGAGTGTACCAACGTGTGTGCACAGCGCCTTTTTCCCTTAAAAATCGCCTCCACGCGAGTGGCGCACCCCCCCCCCCCCCAATGGTTTAACCGCGGCCAAAGGCTGCGCGCGCCTCTAGTGAATTGAATGTGCTTTCATATCTATGTTGTCATCTTTCTTTTCTAACTATTCAGCTTTATCATAAATCTACTTACAAATGCGCCTTGCGTACGTGTGGGTATGTGGGTATGTGGGTATGTGTGTATGTATGTTTCGAGTAAACTCGCGAACCGCTTGATGTACGTGCACGCGTGATGGCTCGATCGAATCCTCGCGACCCCGAGATGGTCATGGGCAAGGTCGATTTTTGATATGCAAATTCATACAGTAGTTACGGCGCATTTTCAAATGTTGCAGCACAGATTAACACTACCAAACGAATTGCACATGGATGAATTGCGTATCAAATGACTCGCCTCGACGTCACGAGTCATTTGCACATGCTCCCACATAATTATGCAAATGAAAATTATGCAAATTATGCCAATTCACAATTTCGCAATTTCACCCACATGGGTGATGTTGCGTGGTCAGTTGACACCTTTTGGCAGCAGGTCACTGCTAACAGCAGTAACGCTCAACTACCTGGGCGAAGTGCCTCCCTTGGGGGAGTGGGTGAAAGCCCCAACTGCTTTTTGGAAAGAAATACTGTAAGTGTGGAACATTGTATCTTGCCTAATTGGAAAATGGAAAATAAACTGCGCATTGATGAATTGCATATCAAATGACTCGGCTAGACGTCACGAGCACTGTATGTGTGGCAACGCACGCATGCAAGCACGCACGCACGCGCGCGCGCATTGGCACGCACGCATGCACTCACGATATATATATATATATATATATATATATATATTATATATATACATACCTACATATATATGGATATATATACATGCATGCACGCACGCACAGGCTTATGTCGAAACACACGTACACGCACGCACGCACGCACGCACGACGCACGTACACGCACGCACGCACGCTCGCACGCTCGCACGCACGCACGCACGCACGCACGCACGCACGCACGCACGCACGGTCGCACGTACGCACGCACGCACATACGCTCGCACAGAGGAGCACAGAATTTGGGACAACCGCACGCACGCACGCACGCACGCACGCTCGCACGCACGCATGCACGCACATACGCTGCACAGAGGAGCACAGAATTTAGGCCAATTTCTGTCAGCAGGGTGAACGCCCATCACGATCAACAGAGCAGCAGTGAATTTGGCGCCACCAACTGTCAACGGGGTGAACGCCCATCACGATCAACAGAGCAGCAGTGAATTTGGCGCACCAACTGTCAATGGGGTGAACGCCCATCACGATCAACAGAGCAGCAGCGAATTTGGCGCCACCAACTGTCAACGGGGTGAACGCCCATCACGATCTACAGAGCAGCAGTGGATTTGGCGCCACCAACTGTCAACGGGGTGAACGCCCATCACGATCAACAGAGCAGCAGTGAATTTGGCGCCACCAACTGTCAACGGGGTGAACGCCCATCACGATCAACAGAGCAGCAGCGAATTTGGCGCCACCAACGGTCAACGGGGTGAACGCCCATCACGATCAACAGAGCAGCAGTGAATTTGGCGCCACCAACTGTCAACGGGGTGAACGCCCATCACGATCAACAGAGCAGCAGTGAATTTGGTACCACCAACTGTCAACGGGGTGAATGCCCATAGTGATCAACAGAGCAGCAGTGAATTTTGGCGCCACCAACAGTCAACAGGGTGAACGCCCATCACGATCAACAGAGCAGCAGTGAATTTGGTACCACCAACTGTCAACGGGGTGAATGCCCATAGTGATCAACAGAGCAGGAGTGAATTTTTGGCGCCACCAACAGTCAACAGGGTGAACGCCCATCGCGCACCTGCTTGCACTGCATGATCATGTCGACCATCATATGCAAAATCAGTTGCTTTATTCCTTAACATACACATGGCGGCCAAAGGCCGCATGCGCCTCTAGTCTCATAAAGGTCTGCATTGTATGCGTGCCCTTGGCCCAATGCTTTTATGCTAATGCGGTGCGTCGTATCATGATAGCTTGTGCGATTATTTCACCGATTCCAGAAGAATCGACAAAGAAATCCAAAGCTCTGAAATCTCCTAAAGAAATCAGCAGGGATTGGACGGTCCTGGACGGACGGATTGGAGAGAGGCTCATTGGATTGGAAGTCCAGAGATTTCAAATAACGGCAACAAATTCAGATGAAGTGCTGTTCGAATCGAGTTTGTTATTAGTTCTTGACTTCATCAAAAGTCGAGTGCTATAGCTCATCCAAAGTCCAGTGCTATAGCCTCGAAGCTGTCTATTGTTGCAATCCACTAAAACAAAACGCAAAGGAACGTTGGAGCGAACGTCGACTGTCCGGCATGGTGGAAGCAGAGAAGCCAATTTGGACGGCGTCCACTCGATGCATGGAAATTGCGGCGTCAAATTTCGAGAGACACGCGCCCCGGCCAGCCCTCTCTGCTTTCTGAAGAGAGCTGGGCGCCGTCGCTCCATTCCATCAGCTTAATCAAACTTCTATTTGCCAGCCTGTCGCCTCGACAGCGCGCCGCGCCGTCACTCGGTGGTAGGTATTAGAAGAGTACCCCCCCCCCACCCTCGCCTCGGCCCACTTCTAGACAGGTTGCGCCCGGACACTTTTTAGCGGGAGACAGAAAGTGTGAGAGGCGCATTTATAGCGGCTTTATGCCTCGCAAGACGCAAAGACCCAAGCAGGTCCAGTCCGTTTTTATGTTCTTGCGAAAAGAAGCAGAGATCTTGTACACAACTTGTGAGCATTTACAGATCAGATTGCAAGCCGACTCGAGTACAGCTCCTGTTGTCTGCTCTCACTTTCAAGCAAGAAGTGTTTGCGAATCTCTCTCTCTCTCTCTCTGTGTGTGTGTGTGTGTGTGTGTGTGTGTGTGTGTGTGTGTGTGTGTGTGTGTGTGTGTGTGTGTGTGTGTGTGTGTGTGTGTGTGTGTGTGTGTGTGTGTGCGGGTCGCGAAGAAAGTTCTCTAGTGTTTGCAGCGTTCTCTCGCCGCTACACTCGCTCCGTTGCTCCAATTACGTATGCGCATGTCTAACACCGTGGTTGCAGTTGCTGGGTGGGTGGGCCCACTCCAAGACCAGAGGTCAATAGGCTCACGACAAAGGAAAACGTCGTCGCTTGAGAAGCGCCGTCGCTACGCCGCTCACTGACTCCAAGGAAAAGGATTCCCTCCTTCGACTTCTCGACGTCGTCAAGCGCGTGGTCAATAGTCGTCGCACTCTGCTGCCTTCCTTCCTTCCTTCCTCCAGCTGTGCCGTCTCAAGCTTTAGGACAGAGCGTCCCGCCAGGCCGACACGCCAATATTCTATCGGATTCCGCCGAGAGTGTATGTCCGTGGTGGGATGGACTAGCCTTTGCGCCCCATCCGGATGGCGTCCTTTATTAGCTATGAAATTCCACCTGAGCTTACCGCAACAGGTGGCCTGCCTGCTAGTATTCTTTCCTTTGTTTCATTCGGGTCGCCAAATGTGCTCGGCACTGTTGCGTCCTGTCGTCGCGTCGCGTCGCATCATTCTCTCTAGTCAATTGCCAATTTTACAAGGCCGCAGAAGGGCCCCTTCCAGCCCTCGCGAGACGACGACGACGCGATAAATTAGCTCTCCTTAATGTACCGTACCAGTTCGAATAGGCACTCTTCGGTCCCGTGTGTCTCTCTACCGTACGGCGAAATGGCCCCGGATAATCGCCGTCGTCTGCGTCGTCGGCAGAACTAATAGGCGTGCAGTGTTGTCGTGTCGCGTCGTGGGGCGCTCTTGTAGTAATGCCGAGTAGGTAGGGCCAGGTGGGTCGGTGTAACTCGATACTCACCACCCCCCCCCCCCTTCTTCCACTCGTCGCGCCACTTGACTGCCCCGCTCGCTGTGCGTGACATTCGGCGGCGGCGCCTCTGTTGTCCTTGCGCCGGCCATACGGACAGAGCTCACCGGATTAGGTCTCAATCCCGGCCTGACACGCTGACATGAATGGCTTTTGAGAGTCCGCAGAGATCGTAGGGGTCAGATTAACTGCAGAGAGATTGGTGTCCTGTCCTGTCGTGTGTCCTCTATCTCTAGGGAAGCATTGGGCAATCGGGCTGCTAGGTAATTAGTGGTGCCGCTCGAGTTTTTGCTCATTTTCGTTCCCGACTAGTCGAAGCCTCGGCGACATGTCGACAGTCGACATGAAGCCGGTGACTTCTGGCCTTCGAAAGGCCTTTGTCTATGCATGCAGCATACATGTCGCACACGTCGTGCATGCCTTGCATAGGCAGCCGCATTTGCTCGTTTGCTTTGTGGCGCGCTCAAGAACTCGGAGCGAACGCCGGCATTAGTCACGCAGTGTGGCCCACCACGTGCGCTGTTCGGCCGGACGCCGGCGCCGCCGTGACGCAAGTAACGACTGGCGCGTCGCGTCCGCGAGCAGATTCGGTTATCCTCCCGGCCCTCCTCCGTTCGCTCGCGTCGGCGCGGTGGCGCCCATAAACCGGCGGATAATCCTCGGGCCAATGGCGTCCGGTTTCAGGACGACGGTTGCGGGGCATGCGCTCCTGTCGTCCACGCGCTCGACTCAATCGTCATGTCCTCGGCCGCCGCCGCCGCCGCCGCTGCCATCGTCACCGCAGCGTCGTTGCTGCAGCTCTCTTGCGGTGCCACCCGAGCGCCTGCGCCGACAGCTCTCTGCAACGCCGGCACCGCCTTTGAGTGCGCCTGCCTAGAAGCGGCACTGAGCCCCAGTTGCGAGCGGCTGCTGCCGCCGGGAGGTCGTCTGGAGATCGTGACCGTGAGGCGCCGCAGTTGCGGCTTCGACATCGACGAGAGAGGCGTGAAGAGGAAGCTCGCCCACTGGATGAGGACCGAGTGCTCGAGCAACGTCCACTGCTTCACAGGTGCGATACAAACTATACGCAGTAAGCACATTTGTGTGCCCACATACAATATGGGATTTTTGCTCGCGACCCGAAAAACGCCAACGACACGCGTCCGCAACCTTGTTTTCATTCCGCCATTTGAATTGGACGCGACGCACCGATTGAGTAAACAATTGTACGGACGCTCGCTTCATTTTATTGGTTGGAGTGTACATGTATTCCGATAGATGCACGAAGTAGATTGAATGCGATACGGAGCATTTTCTCAGCTCCCCCCCCCCTATTTACATACCACGGGCTAGAAGGGCTTCGTCTTCTAAATTGCTAAACAAAATTTCCGCCGCTGTTTTTGCAGTCTCAGGAGACGGCTCCACTTTTTCCCTCCAATTAGTGGGGGGTCTCCGGCCGCCGTTCGCCCCAGGCTAACCCAGGGAACTCTGGTCATTAGTCACATTTGTCTGCTCGCCTCTGTCTCAGCACGTACATGTAAGTAGCACATTGCGTTCGCGAATAGCTAAAAGTGCAAGCTGAATACCGTAAACTTCTTATTAGCGCACCGAGCGATTTCTGTACTGTACCATTTGCGTGTTTTCTGGTTATGGCGACTATTATAAGGGGAGGCCCTTACCATAGTCCATAGGGGGGGGGCACATACGGTAGGAGGGATGGAGGGGCTTGCAGTTTCGTAATTTGGAAATTGTGTAACAATGAACGAGAAAACACCACACGTTATCATCTGAAAACCTTTTCAACCAATTTCACTGATATGACAAGATGGAGAAATTGTCGGTATTGCGTGTGGGGCGCTTGTGATTAGACGACTATCATAGCTTACTGTACTTACCGTAGCCTACAAAAGAGGCATGGCTGGGTGCAAGTAAAGCGCTCGAGACTTCAGACCGCAGCACTCCGCCGAGACCAATTGGGGTCCGAGACGTCGTGTTTCTTCGGGCCGACTGCAGAGGATTTGAGTGAGTCAATTCTGATTTTGGCTCTAATTGCGCAAAATGCTTGTGTTGTTCTCAAGATCCATACATTAACAAACCGGCGGCCGCTTATGTAGGTTGCAGAAACAACTGAGGGCGTTTAGTCACACAAACTGTGTGTGCTCAATCATCCTGCTTTTACGGTACTACTACTAAGCACGGTGTGTGTATGTACTGTACTTTGCTGCACCGTACATGCCCTGTGACCTTGTGACCTTGTAAACTCACTGATAGACTTCAAAGGTGCTACACTCAAGCTTCATCACACACAACAAGCATTTGTCACAACGCTGAAGCATAGCTTGTCCTCCTCTCGAACAACTCAATTTGCGACGCCTGACAGGCGGCGTTCTTTTTCACAAGAGCAACTCCAGTGTCTGTCTCTCTTGAAAGCAGTTGCAAAAAAAAGCGGCAGAGAACTATTCCATCTATATGCGGGTCGGCGGAAGCCCCGGAGCACCGTCCCGCCTTCCCGTTTGATTACTCTCGTCGTCGTCGAGAGCGGACCCCGCCGTCCCTCGACGGTTTCAGCCACTTCGAGCTCTGAGGCCGCCTTCAATTATCGGTTGGAACCGGCACCGCGTCGACCGACAGACAGACAGAACAGACGGATCCCCGCTGTAGCCACCTGTATCAGCTGCGGTGGAGTGTATGTGAATGTATAGGTACCTATGTAATCGGCATGCGTAGAGAACGGGCAAAGTGGCGTGTCGTGTCGTGTGACGTCGTTGATGTTGTGCTTTAGACTAAGGGCAACGTCGCTAGGAGGAGGCCGTCAATCGCCCGTATAGCCTACCAATCTGCACGACGCCCTCCCGTCTAAAAAAGGCACATTAGGTAGCCACGAGGGCGGCCACATACATTCGGAAGGACGCTATACCGGTAGGTGCAATCTGTGGCCAGCCAGTAGATGTGTTTGTTGTGTTTGTGTTCACTGTTCAAGCAGCCATTGGTCACGCACGACACCGGATGCCAATGTTCCGTCCAGGCTGAAAATCTGAGTGTGTCAACCACTGAGGCGGATCAATAGACTTGGAATGGAATGGAAGCCCGTGCAAAGTGACGCCGGTCAATAGCAACCGCTGTGAAGCGTAGGCTTGCGTTGTATGTAGGCCAAATTGCTCCGTAAACGCCTCGTAAACGGCTCGCTAAGCTCTGCTAGTGCTAAGCACAGCTCGTGGCGGCTATCTTTAGCGCTTTGCTGGATATAGAGCCCGCGCACGCCCACACGTATCCGCTAGATCGCTTCGCCCCATTACTCCACGCAATTCCGTTCGCACCGTTGCAGTTTCGTCGTTTTGCAATCGACTCCAGAGGGTGTCGAGCTCCATCCCACCGACCTCGTCGACTCGGCCAGCGTTCTGGAGATTCTGCACACCCGGAAGCCTCTGCTCGAGATCTACCTCAACGCAATGGGCGGCGACGCGCTCCGGTTCGGCGTCGACACCGTGGAGCGCTGGTTGCCGCCCCGAACCGAGTGGCGGACTACACCGGCCAGCAGCAGCCACCGCACTCTCCTCTCGCCGAGCCACAACAATCGCGTGTGGTTCGAGATCGCGACCACGACAGAGCAGGCGGCGACCCAGCACGAGAGCCCCGGCCAGCACGGGGTGTCCGGGAAGACGCAGCAGCTGGACGACTTTCTCTACAGCGTGCCCTTCTGGATCTGCGTGATTCTTGTGACGTACGTGCTGGTCGTCTGGCTGCTCGCCTGCTACTGCATCTGGTCAGTCCGAGGAGCCTGGGGCGAGCACCTGCTCGCACGCACGCACGCACGCACGCACGCACGCACGCACGCACGCACGCACGCACGCACGCACGCACGCACGCACGCACGCACGCACGCACGCACGCACGCATGCACGCACGCACGCACGCACGCACGCACGCACGCACCGGCACGCACGCACCGGCACGCACGCACGCACGCACCGGCACGCACGCACGCACGCACGCACCGGCACGCAGGAACGCACGCACGCATGCACGCACACCACGCACGCACACACACCACGCACGCACGCAAGCTGGCGCTAATCGCCACCACCACGCCATTCACAGTCGTCAGCGTCGCAGCAAGCGTCGCTACCGGTACCGGCTGGCGCCCAATCCCTACTACATCGACGAGACGAGCTGCAGTCAGGAGAACCTCAGCGGACACACGCGCTCCAGCTGGGTGGCCGAGGCGTCGGCGCCGCCCACCGCGCAGTCGTCGACGTCCACCACCGAGTTGAACCCCTCCAGCATCTTCCCGTATCAGAACTCGGCGCCGTTCCGTAAAGACGAGAAGAACGTCGAAGTCCGACCGCCGCGACTCGTCTCCAAGACAGGAGGCGTCGTCGTCGGCCAAATGGAACTCAAAGAGAACGGCACCGTCGTCAGCGTGCCGCACAGCCAGAGCCACTACGACAATCTGTGATACATTCACCAGCCTCCAGTCGTTGTAGAGACGGAAAATCGGTAAATCAAGCGCCTGCAAAGTGGCCTTCTTAAGGCGGTCCCTTGTAAACGGGCACGCAAAATTTGGGGGCGCCTGTCATCTCAAATCGGTCTGAGAGGGAGAGGGGGCTACAAAAGGGAGGCTCGCCAAATTCAAAAGGCGCTTGGAACCGATTTTACAGTACACATTCGAACGCAACCAAACATGATGAAGTTTTGAGGATTTGTTATGGAAGATCGTGTTGTAACCTTCCATCAAGTTGTCGATAGTAGTGGTGTGCAATGCAATATGAGATCGATGTGCGCGATTTGCACACTGAGATGACCTTTTGCTGTCATAACAAAAGGAGTCGAACAAAAACACGATTTTCCATGGGCGAACTCTGATCACAACACAAGCGTGTACTGCACGTGCCTGGTTTCTTTTCGTTCGGTTTTGGAGACACGCATACCGCGCTGTATCATGTGTGTAATGCACCCGTACATGTACCTACTACCTACTACAGTTATGATGATGTTTGTACATGTGTGCGCTTGCGAGCGCCAGTATATCGTCACGTGCGTTGATACTCGATGTGCAGAATGCTTGTGGTATCTGCGAGCGGCTGCATCAAGAAACGGCTTAACGATGTGACTTCGGTAGTAATTCAATGCAATTCATTCACAGTAAAAGGTGCACCAGAGAACAAAACAAAAGTTTTCTTCAAACCAATGATAGCCATTCTGATTCTGATCTACATATTGACGATGTCTACGATTTTCGATCTATGCGTCTATGGGTACGACCTACTACATCCATTCGCGTTGGTCATACGCACTCAACCAAACAACCAACGCTGTCTACTACTCTTTATGCTCAGGCGCCAGCGTGTGTCTACGTTCTGTGCTTGACAGAAGCGATATTGTAGGTCTTGAGAGTGGGAATGCGCTCCTCGTCCCTCACTCGGCGCGCACCGCGTCTCTGGAGCGGCGTGTTCTCACCGATCACGGAGTCCTCGGCGCTCTCCAGCGACCTCTTGATTTTCTCTTCGTGGTCCTGCGTGCGTGCGTGCGTGCGTGCGTGCGTGCGTGCGTGCGTGCGTGCGTGCGTGCGTGCGTGCGTGCGTGCGCGCGTGCGTGCGTGCGTGCGTGCGTGCGTGCGTGCGTGCGTGCGTGCGTGCGTGCGTGCGTGCGTGCGTGCTTGCGTGCGTGCGCGCGTGCGTGCGTGCGTGCGTGCGTGCGTGCGTGCTTGCGCGCGTGCGTGCGTGCGTGCGTGCGTGCGTGCGTGCGTGCGTGCGTGCGTGCGTGCGTGCGTGCGTGCGTGCGTGCGTGCGTGCGTGCGTGCGTGCGTGCGTGCGTGCGTGCGTGCGTGCGTGCGTGCGTGCGTGCGTGCGTGCGTGCGTGCGTGCGTGCGTGCGTGCGTGCGTGCGTGCGTGCGTGCGTGCGTGCGTGCGTGCGTGCGTGCGTGCGTGCGCCAGCGCGAACCACAAAGACGTCGGCGTCCGAGGGCATGTCGGTGCCGTACGACTCGCAGACGATGTCGTGCGCTTCGGCGAAGTTGCGTCTCATCACGACCGCCAGGTCGATGTCGTCATCGTCGCAGCCAAACGGGTTCATGATGTTCTGGCCGACCTTGAGCCAGCCCAGGTAGAAGATCTGCGCAGCAAAACGATTGAAATCAAATAATTCAATTCGGATCGTCGCCGACAGCGCACCAGCTCGAATGTCGTGAATATCGGCACCCAGAGGATGATGTGGTCCTCCTTGTCCAGGGAAGCCTTGTCGAGTTTGGGCTGTCTGGCGACGAGGCAGATGAGGAAGTAGCCGTAGGTGGCGATCGTGGCGACCTGCGTGTAGAGCAGCGGCACCTTTACCCAGTCGATGAGAATGATGTCGTCCAAGGACTTTCGGAACGCCAAGATGTGCTCTAGTATGCGCCGGAAGTACAGCTCTTCGATGTCGCCCTTGCGCGACCTGTGCAGCGCGCGCGCGGCGAGAGCAAGAGCACAGGATGCTGGATGGTCCCAGACACGTTTATGTCTCGGGTCCAATCCACACCATGGTACGTACCAGTCACACCACTCGGAGTTGCCATTCCTCTTGGGCAAAGGATTCACGCTCTCATTGCCTGGGAGACGCAAAGGTCCCTTCCTCCTATTCATTCAGTCAGGAGGATTTGCTGTAAGGGAATAGTAAAGAATGCCGGTGTGGTGCTAACCCGCCCAGTCAATTAGACTGTTCTGGACCGTGTTCGGCGTTGGTGTCACTAGCGGATCCAGACGGGGGGGAGAGGGGGGTCTCCCCCTCCTGTCAGCTCAGATTTAGGGGGGAAGGAGGGGGAGAGCTCAGGGGAAAAAGAAGGAAACAAGGGTGAAGCACAGAGGGAAATGGGCAGATTTTTGCGTTTTCCTTCTATTAAGGCACTCAAAAGCGCAAAATTTTCGCCTGCGGCGCTGTGGTTCTCTTCCAAGAAACGTTTGATTCGCAAGGGAGCTCAAAAATATCGTTATTTATGTCTATTCCTAGTAATGTAGTTTGTGCGATGAAAAAAATTGACCTTCTTCCCCCCCCTGTCAGAAAATCCTGGATCCGCCAGTGGTTGGTGTGCAAAAAAGCCTGAAACTCACTTGAGCAGGTTGACGAGCCACTGGGAGGGCGCGTGCCACTTGAAGTCCTGCTCCTCGAGCAGCTGCAGCTCCGCCTCCGTCATGAAGCCAGCGGGCACGAGGTCCGCCTCCGTGGGATAGCGCGTGCGCAGACGCTGCGACACGTGGCGCCAGCACAGCACGCACTGCAGTTCGATCCAGTGCGCCATCTTGCGGCGCATCTGAAGGGCTCGCGCGTCCCGGTGAAAAATGTCGCTGTCGTCTTGTCACTCGCCGTCAGGAACTTGTCCTCCGCTAGGTACGCGCAGATGGTGTTCACCATCTCGTCGGGGAAGTGGATCAGCTGCAGCTGCTCCCACCAGCGCGTCACCATGTGGTCGACAAAGAAGCCGAGGATGAAAGAGAGCTCGAACAGGTGGCAGCCCTCCTGGAACTTGCCCGTGAGCACGGTCATCGCCAGCTTGCCCTCCTCGTCCAGCACGAAGTAGTTGACGAGCAGAATGACGTAGAAGAAGAAGTAGAAGAAGAGCATCTCCTTGTAGACGCCCTTGTAGATGCTGCCCTTCCACTTGAGCAGCGAGTGCCAGAACGTGTCCGGATATACGACCGTCATTTTTTTTAGTAGCAGCGCAGTGTACAGAGTTGCCTCCCTATGCGAACAATTCACTCTCCCGCCAGCCCCAAGCGGAGTAACGCCGCTCTGTGGGTCGCGTACTCGCCGCGTCTATACCAGTGGCCAGCACAGCCACCGTGGCTGACGGCAGTGTAAAGAAATGGGGCGCCCTTTGCCAGTTCAAAATTGGAACCAGTTGTTTGAGAGAAACGCAGTAGCAGAGAATGGAATGTGATGTGAGTATTACACGCTCACTCACACCACAAGAGGTGTCATTGGCAATGCGTACACATTTGAGTGCCCGCAGTTTTAAATAAATTTACATATACCTAGGTCCTTTTTTTTACTATTTTCATTACCTATGTGTGTACCGGTATTCCTGCAGTTTTTCAGGCAACGACTGTAGGTTGCCGAAGGTTACGTGTGCGACCGTTTTATTGGTTTGTAACATTTACTATTGCATACGGAAAAGAGTTTGGTACGCCTTTTTGGTATTTTTGTACAAACTCAAAAGAGGCAATTCTATCAATTGGTCCTATATAACTCATCTCGCAATGCCAGTTCGTGTCGTTTGAGCGCGCCAACGCCTGTATACGTTTGTGACGTATGTCGTTCAGAGGGGCGCGGGCGTCATTTGAGTCGGCACCGAGAGGCGACTCCTTCTATTCTTTTCTTTCCCAACCGAAACTCAAGGCGCGCGCGCCCACTCATTTCCTGCGCGCAGCAACACGCGACCGCGCGCAAAGGTTACTCGCCAACGCCAACAAACAAGAAACGAGCGGGTTACCTTGTACATAGAACAATAGGCGCGCACGCACGCACACGAAGCGAGCAGTCTTCTGCAGTTGCTGTTTGTCAACCAGATAGCGAGATGGAATCAGCGGCGACGCTGCTCCTTGCCACCGGCCTCTGCGCGACCTTGGGCTGCGCGTGGGCACAAGGTTGGCTCAGATTCGTTTCAGGAGTGTGTGACCTTGCCACTGCAAACTGCAACTGCAACATGCCGACAACGTTGAGCCGACAAACAGTACTACGGCGCACCTTGCATCTTCAGATTCCGATTGCTTCGACACCTTCCAGAACAAAGAGCTGCAGTGCGCCACCGCCTTTCAAATAAACATTGGCGTCAGTCAGAACGAATGCCAGAATCTCTGCATTCAGTCCAGCCAATGCCAGTCGGTGCAATATGCATCCCAGCAGAGACGATGCCAGATGTTTGCGGTGAGCCGCAGAGCCCAAGCACGCACGCACGCACGCACGCACGCTCGCGCGCACGCACCGGAACGCACGCGCCGGCACGCACGCGCGCACGCGCACAGTGTGCATTTAGACAAAAGCGTCCACCACTGGCTCAGGCACTGTTGTTCGTTCGAACAGCGTCACCTTCACAGTGCGACGCACGAAGCGACACAACCGTGGAAGCAGCAGCAGTCGTCGTCGTCGTCACCACCATCACAGAGGGCGCGTTGTCGGACCGGGTTCCGGGTACGGACGGTAGGTGCGGATGAAGCACTGAAGGAACGGGCGCCAACGGATGCTGGTGACTCAGCCGACCCCACCCACCGCCGGGGCGCCGACCCTCGCCCGGCGGCGGCCGTTGCGGCTACGGCCGCCAGCCCTACCTACACGACTGTCCGGGAAGCACGTACTGGAGCAAGACCGAGAACTGCCAAGCCACTACGGAGCCGGAAACGACCACGACGCCCACTACGACTGAGGAGGTGACGACGACGCAGCCCCTCCCCGATGAAGGTGCGTTGCAGGAAGAGTGAAAGCATTGAAACGCGAAAAGGATGGCTATTGAACCTCTCAGTGACCTGTCCAAATGGACAGACGGTTCGCTACGTCGAGTTGGAAGGCGAGGAAATGCAGGGCAACGACGACTTCCGATTTCCCGTCGCCTCGGAGCAGGAATGTGTCGACGCCTGCACTTTCAACAGGGTATGCGTTACGTGGCTGGGCTACAATGAAGCTTGAGCTCTATCTACATTTACCGCAAAATCACAGGATCAAAACGGCGATCAAGCGCCCTGTCGATCCCTGGAGTTCGACCGCCTGAGGAACATGTGCATTCTGTCTCTGGAAGCGCTCGAGCCCACTGGCAGTGGCCAGGCCGCTGGCAACCCTGGCACAATCTACATGGAGAAATTTTGCGTTTCTTGTGAGTCTGCATGACCACACTGACATAAATATTCCAGCAGTCCGACGGCCTTGGAGCACACTATCAATTGTCCGTATTACCATTTGATTTGTAGTTAATTAATTACACTATTTAATTTGTAGTCAATTAATTGCATTAATTTAATTAATTAATCAGTAGCAGTATTACTTTGTCCTGCAGAATGTCTTGAGAAACGAAGAATACCTATACACATTTCCCGTCGCTTATTTCTAGCATCGGTGGCCAACGTGTGCCCAGGCAACGTGGTCAAGATGCCTCAGAAGATGCTCGTGGGTGTGGCGGAGGCGGTCACAGACGCCGGCGACTTTGAAGAGTGCATGCTGCAGTGTCTCAACGTGCGTTCATTTTTGTTCTTGTCGAGGACTTTCTCCTCACTAGAACAAATGTCTGGCACTTTGAGACAGATTGAAAACAGCCATAAATCGCCAAAGAAGCTGCAACTTCACAACAGTACATGTACACACACTGCAATCCACGCACGCAGCGAAGTAATCCTCCAATAGTGTTCCCGAGCCACTATACATTCCCAACCGCTGCCACCATGGACTTTCAACTTTGTCTCACACGAGCTGACCATTGAAAGGAGAAGCACCTTACTAGGGGGCGTCACTGGAGCATCCGGTAGTTCTCTGGCAAAAGTTCAGTCGCGCGACCTGTTCGGCTTCCAATGCCAGTCGGGCATGGTCTTCCTGGAGGAGGCCGAGGTCAACTGCATCCTGAACGAGGTCAAGGGCACAACCGATCACCCAGACCTCCTGGTCGACTTCGAGGACGAGAGGATCGACTACTTCGAGACCGACTGCCTCCCCCAGAGACGGGTCCAGGCGAGATGTGCGTGCGTGGAGAGAGTAATATACCTATACTGTAACCCTAAGATTAGCCTCCTGGGTTCAAGGGCGGATCTAGAGGGGGGCGAAAGGGGCGATCGCCCCCATAGCTGGGCAGCAGACTGTCTGTGGGGCGGGCGGGTAGGCGAGAAGCGAAGGGTGGGCAGGTAGGCGCGGGGCGAAGAGCACACGCGAGCAGGCAGACGACAGGGAGGTTTAGCAGATGTCTCTAATTGTTTTCTTTAGATTAACGCAACCATATGCGCAAAAATTTTGCCTGCGGCGCTGTGGTAAGCGAACAAGTCACCCTGAGACTAAAGAATTTCTGGGCAGGATATAGGATTCCCTTAGGTTGACGCTCCCATAAGCGAAAAAAGTGGCCTGCAGCGTTGTAGTGAGGCATTGAGACCGCAACTCACCCTTGGGCAAGGTAGTACCGTATTCTATTCTTAGTGAAGCAAGCCAAATTTCAGTCGGTATTACAGTCAATTTTAAGGAAGAATGCCTTGAGAGTTGAGAGACATAGAAATGGCAAAATTTTCGCCTGCGGCGAAGTTCATTTGGTAGAAAGCCTTGTACAATTTGTATCTCTTTCAGAACGTATGTGATGCAAAACGGTGAAAATTTCGCCTGCGGCGCTTCTTTTGGAAGTGCAACACTGAAAAACTGTTTTTGAATTAGGGAATCCGTTCTTTCAACCCTCTTTCCAAAATAAATTCCTGCAAAAATAAAGTCCGGAGGCCGTTGCTGCTACCTAGTTCTAATTGTGATCGTCCCTATGGGCTGGGTTCGTTCGCCCCCCTAGCCAAAAATTTCTAGATCCGCCCCTGCCTGGGTTTCAGTCGATCCGTAGGAGGTGTAATTATAATTAGGTATATGTAATTACTAATCATAGGGTTTACGGTGTTAAGTACTATATTGTATTGATTGCCTATATTGATCATAGCGCCCACCCCTATGATGGCGATTTTTCAAGGCACGCAGAAAGGGGTCTTTGCATCACTGAAGCAATGAAGCGTAAATCTCTTGCCCAACTTCAGAAAAGTAATAACTCTGTGTGCGGCGACAGAAGTCAAAGCCCATACCACGGGAGCGGCGAAATATGCGGCGAATACACGCCCTAACAACTGAGCTACCTACTCACGCATTACGTCAATCTCAATCTATCACGTGCACACGCCATACAGTAGGACTCGATTCAGCGATGCAGCAGGACAACACAGAACGGAACGTGTTCGCCGAGGGCGGCGAATGGGGCCCCTGGACTGCATGCAACTCGGCCACGGCCAGTCAGAATCGCTTCAGGTCAGCGGCGCCAACTGTGAATATGCACGACATTATAATAGCAAGCATGGTAAGCGTAAGGCTAATGTACAAGTAGAAATTGCAGAAACTGCGCCGCCAAGTCGCCGACGAGCTGCGACCGCGAGCAGCAAAAGTGCGGCTCGGCCGGCTCGGGCGCCAACTCCTCCTCCGTCGTCTACCCCAAGACTCTGCGTGAGTGCCGTCGAAGTCGTAGTCGCCATCGTAAGCGTAATCGTAGTCGCAATCGCCAGCGCAGGCTGCAACGCGCGCCTGCACTGCTGCGCGTCGCGGAAGCCGAGCGGCGAGTACGACTGCGAGACGGGTCGGCAGCTTGTCGACCGCGAGTACCGGTCGTGCGAGCGGCCCGTCAACTGTCAGTGACCGAAACGATGATGTCATTCTCGGGTTGGCACGGTACGGTACTCTGGAACGAAAAAAAAGGACGTCGTTTGTGGGATGCGCGGTACATAGATTAGCTTGTACGCGGTAGGTACATAGAAACTTTATGCTTTCACAACATAGTGAACGAACACACACACACACACACACACACACACACACACACATACACACACACACACACACACACACACACACACACACACATACACACACACGCAGGCAGGCAGGCACACACACACACACACACACACACACACACACACACACGCACGCACACACACGCAGAGTTTTAAGAAGACCAAACGACACGAATCTGCGGTTTACTCTTGCGTGTGTGCTCGCTCTACGGTATCTATGTACAATGTAGTGAATCACGTCGCGGTCCGTCAGTGTTGTGTGACGTAGCAACTAGGCCAGTGGCATGTGGCAGTTGTGTTCGAGAGCACGCACGTCCGTGTCAAGGAAAGAGAGTTAAAATTTATGTGCTCCATTGGACACGATGAATTATCTGGCGTCGCGATCAAATGCCGCCGCCATCGTTGTTGCGGCTGCTCTCTCGAGGTCGATTCTGCTTCGGGGTTCCAATGAGAGCAGGGAGCGCGCTTTCTCACCCCCCCCCCCACCGACCGTTCCTCAAGGACACTCGTTGCACAAAATACGCACCGCAAGGCCACATTTTGACTTGTTTGCGCAGCGGTCCGACAGTTGAGAATGACAGGAGTGAAACTGGTGCTGCTGCTGCTACCGCTGTGGCTCGGTTGCGCGGACGCACAAGGCGAGTTGTTTGCGGGATCGCAACTATGAAATGGCGTGTGTAGCAAGCAAGCCTACGTTTGCGTTGACAGTGCATGGACTCTACATTGTATGCATTGTATTGTAGATGCTACTCAACATCGTAGACGGATGCTAGTAATAATCTGCACAAAACCACCGATTTCAAAAGTCTTGCAGCGGTGGGCGCGCCGTCCAGAAGTGACTGCTTCAAGCAGCAGAACAACATGGCGCTGACATGCGCCAGGCCCATCCTGAGCACGCAATGTGCAAGCGCGCAGCAGTGCCAATCTCTCTGTCTGGCCAACAAATTCTGCCTCTCGGCGCAATATCAGCTGAACACGAGGAACTGTCAGCTGTTCATGGTAAGAACCGTGTGTGGAGGTACGTTGTCAGAAAGGCGCGGCGTTGTGTCACTCCGAAACAGGTCCGAAACAGAGGCGGCTACCTCAGCGGCCCTGGCGTCATACGAGGAACTGGCGGCTACTCTTCTCCGGGGAACATCCAATTCACCGTGACTCGCCAGAAGCGCTACGGTCGCGCCCGACCGCGCGTCCAGCCGTCCAAGACCCACACCCACACTCATGGCCACTGGCACCATCCCAAGAAGGCCACCCAGACTGGCGGGCAGGGGCCATATGGCAAAAAGGGTCAGCAGCAGCAGGGCACCGACGGTCGTCGACAGGCCCCCCTGCCCGCCGAGTGCAGCCGAACGGGCACCCGGCTCGTGCCCACTCCCAACAGCCTCTACTTTGTCGTCTCCAACGGGTGTCTGCCGGGCGCCACAGCCGCTACGACTACTCAGTCTACGACTAAGGCTACGACAACGACTGCCAGCACGACCACAACCAAAAAGACGACAACGACCACCGAAGAACAGACGACGACGACGACGAGCGAAGAAACGACGACGACGACGACGTCGGAAGAGGAGACGACCACGACAACTGAAGAGACGGAACCGACTACGACCGAGACGGAGCCTACGACTACGACTACGCCTGAGGAGACGACGCCGCCAAACAGTTTGTGGTGGCTTGACGCACTGATTAAAGAGAAAAGTCCACAATTTAGCCTGCGAGGAAGGAATGGTGCCAGTGCCCGTGCCCGGCGGCGCCGACCCAGCGAGCACGGTCTGCGTTCCTGGTGAATCGGCTCGCATTTCTCGAAACAGGCTCGCAGGTGTCCCGCAACGGTCTCCTGTTTCAGAGGAGGTGGCCGACCGCTGTCCCGGCCCGTACACGCGTCTGCCACAGAAAATACTCATCGGCCACGCGGAGCTGGCCGTCGACGCCATCAGCTTCGATGACTGTCTTGCTGAGTGCCTGCAGGTCAGTCGATGCTCGGTTTTGCGCTGCATGTTGCGGGACGCTTGAATAAAGCCAGAGAATGAAAAGATTCATGAAGTTAGAGCTCGTGCCTACGCTTACAGCAGCCTTACAGTAGATAACCAACTCTTTTTACAGCTGCTTACAAGCTTACAGCTGCTTTTCTGCCAGCGGCCCTAGTGATTTCGCTATCCTTGTATTTCCACATTCTTCTCAGCAAACCCATTCAACGCAGGAAAGCTCAACTGAAACTGGGTGTGCTCGCTAGAGAGCCAGCTAAGAACAGGTCACTCTTCTCCGTCATATCATAGTCGCCACTATGTCTATTCTCATATCCATGTTCCATCCAAAACGAAGCCAACCCCGGAGACATTTCAGTCTACGGAGGTGGAATGCGCTTCCGGGATGTACTTCGCGGATGAGGAGGATCAGAACTGCGTCCTGACGTCCGTGGTCGGCACCACGGAGGTGCCCGACCACCTGCTCGACGAGGCCGACAGGAAGGTCGAGTACTTCGAGACTGGCTGCGTCTTCTGACCGTCCTAGTCGTAGTCGTAAGCACCAAAGGAGCATTCACTGCTTCCCGTCGAATAGTGTAGTGGGGCAGCAAGCCGATAAGTGACCTTAAGCTGAAGTGAACTGAGCTGGTATCCCCAGTACGGCGTGTACGCAAGTAAAGCAGTTTATTGTAGGGCTCGGGCCTTGTGATGTGCTCATGCTAACCCTATCTACAGTACTAGCAGACGTGCTTCCCATATAAAGATACTGCCATGTGGTGACTGCGTCGTGGACAACAATTGCAAGCGCTCTCCATATTCACAACCACATATATACATAGTGCACCACACAAAATTATTGGAATTGGACTTTTTAATTAGAGGATTTACAGTAGTATAGTACTACGTTTCTTTTGCGATGCGACAAGCGACCGTGCTATCGTCGATGACCGTTGCGGTGTTCGCTACGTTCCATAAGACATTCTCTCTCAACATTCCAAATTTGTTTCAGTGGAGCACAAAAGCGCAAAAAACTTTGAATGTTTTGCAGTTGCTGAAATACCTATACATTTGTACTTGGGCGAACACTGCCGTATTGTGGGGGCATTTAGACAGTAAGACAGCATTTAGACGTACACTATAGATTTGCATTAGCAAGTGTTTGTGATTTGTGAGTTTCAGTCTGTTGCGTTGTTTTCAGCCCCTGTTTCGCGTTCGCTGTACGGATACTGTGCACTTTCATTGTCATTGTTTTGTTCTGCGTTCGATTGTGCAGTTTGGGACGAGTAAAGCCGAATAAAATTAAAAAAATAACAATAAAATCCTGTCTGCGCTGGTAAACGTCGGCATACAGCTTGTTGGTGGTAACAGCACTGCGTTTCGTTGCTCCCTTTCCCGACGCCCTCGTTTAGATATTGATATACCACTCGTTCCCCCACCCTCCGCGAAGAGATATTCCAAAGTTGGTAACTTTGGTAGGTGTCGGGAAACCTAAGTCCATTGTACCATTGTACAATTGTACCATTGTACGGAGAGAAGCACACCTTAATATTTTAAATGCGTCGACGCTCAGTGCTCAACTGTTAAATACGAAAAACAACGCGTCACACGCGTCATTTCGCGCGTCACAACAACGCGTCATTTCTTACAACAGTGATCCTATGTAATCTTTCAAGGAATTAAGCTACATTTCCATACTTTGATCTCAATTCCCATGTGGTTGTACAGGGTGGGCCATTATGCATCAAGTCTCGATGTTGTTGTCCGTGACGAGACTTTACCAAATATTCAACAAAATCAGTTTACATTTCAACGCTTCAACACGCTCACAGTGCACCTCACACACCGACGCAGCCTGAACTTTCAAATGCGACTAGCACTGCAGCAAACGGCGCTACCAAAGTTTTACACAGCGGGCAAGCGACGCGACCCCAACACCATTCCCGATTAGCGTGAGATTAGCGATTAGCGTGAGATTCTTTTGAACGAGGCAGATCTACATATTACAACCAACGTTCAAAAGTAAATTCCAAAGTGACGCGCAAACTGTTCGCGGTGGGACAACGATAGCTTGCCAGTCACGGAATCGGAATTCACGAACTTTGTGGAGAAGTACGGGTAGCGGGTGGCGATGCAGCTGTATCTGCAGTGGACCACCATTGCGCGGAGCTGAGTCGAGTAGCGCTGCTGCCCAGGGATCCAGAAGCGCTCGCTGTGGACGAACACGAGATCTTCGGGCGCCACGGTGGTAGACGGTAGCGCCAACTAAAATGGTTCTCACACTTTGGCCGTCCCTAAACCCAAACCCTGTCTGGCCGAGTGGGAGGGGGGGGAGGTAAACGACTGTTCAAGAGACGGGGCCGTGGCGTAGGCCGTGGCGTCTTGAGTCGACGTCAGAACAAACGCAATCGGCACGAGAGCGTCTTTGCCTACAATTGACCAATGATTGACTAGTTAGCTCACAGAGTTTCGAAATGAGGCTACCGTTTTTCCGATTCTTCACAACTGGGTGTTTGACCCAGCAGCCAACAAGACCAATGTCGGCGCCGGCTATCTTATACGTCAAGTCCAGGTACATGGGTCTCTTCATGTGAAGCTGTTGCTGAGCCTCAGCACGAATAACGCACGTCCGCTTGAACGTGTTCATCATATTCTTGTCACCTGAGCAGAAAGGCAGCGGCATAGCAATGGCAAAACATGAATTTCAAGCTACTATTATACCCAAAAAAATAAAAAAGCAATTCTCTCCTTTCATATTTTTGTCTGGCTGGGCGTGGACGACAAATCCCCCACAGAAATGGACGCCAAGAGTTTGTTGAAGTCAACAGCTGCCCGCTGTCCACACGGATCCGTCCTCAACGCCCCGTCTCTCACCCTTGAACAGTTGTAAGCCTAAAAGACTGACTGTCATAAGATCTGGATCAGTGACGACTTTAACAAATCAGAACCTGGGCGCGGTTCCTGGCCAACTCTGAAGGGCCGGCTGCGTTGAGAAGTCCACCGGCGACGTCCAACGTCGCCTGGACGTTGTGACGGGGCGGCATGTGCTTGCTCCGCTCCTTCATCTCGTCCAACACGCTCGGACGCGTGCGGTAGAACGGAGTCTCGGCCTTCTTGCTCCCCTTGTATGCACTAGGCTTCAGCTCAGTCAAAGGTTCACGCCCAGTGTACCTACAAATGTGTCTTGTAAGTGAAGTAAACAGTGTCTTGATAGTCGCACGCACACAAAAAGTGTTTCAACTACAACAATTCCCACCTGTATGATATCAAGGCGAGCTTCGGTTGCAGGCCGTTCTGGGCGTTTTCTTCCAACAGAAAGACACGCTTCTGGAAATTATCATTGGCCACATCAGGGTGAGAGTACTTGTTTCGACTGAGTCTCCACTTCCACCCATTTTCTGCATCCAACTTGTGTTTTCTTCCACTTTTGAGGTCTGCCCATCGCATATGCACAAGAGATTAAAACAAACTTCAAAGCAAATCTTTTATATGCACAAGTGCAATGCGCGAGCGTGGGGGGGGGGGGGGGGTGGGGTTAAGCGATTTTTTTAATAAAAATAAATAAGAATATAAATAAAATATTCACGTGAAATTTCGATGCTTGCAGCCCATTAGACAAATCCCGAATTACCCCCTCATCTGTTCTAAAAATTGGTGATTTACCCCCCAATCCCAAGTTCCGTTTATGAGGACAAAATAAATAAAATTTATATTAATATACACCACACCAGTATATATGCGATGGGCTCCTGCTGTCAGGAAGCGGTAGTAGCGTTGGCCCTGGCCCCACTTTCCATAGGAGTCGGCATATAGGTCCAGCGGATTAGCCAGCGATTGGCAGTCGACGAGAAAGGAGCACTCGTTCAAAGCAGCAGGCAAGCTGAGAGGCACTTTGCGAGCCGCCGCAAACTCGCTGAGTTTTCCGCCGGGCAACAGCACACACAGTGCGTCGTCTACCGAATCCACAAAGTGCGGCTTCAGCAAGCCCTCCGAGCTGATGTTGTCGTTTGGTTTGTCGCCGTTCATTTTCTAGCACAGTTTCTCTACTCTACATTCAACTTCAAAAAGCGAAACCGCGGCGAGCATGTGGGGCGCGCGTTGTTTAGTATTTAACAGTTGAGCATCGAGAGTCAACGCGTTTAAAATATTAAGGTGTGCTTCTCTCCGTACAATGGTACAATTGTACAATGGTACAATGGACTTAGGTTTCCCTAGGTGGGGAAGGTGTCAGTTAAATGCAGCACACGTTAAGTGCAGCACACGTTGTATGTGATAAAGGATGCAGGCATGCAAGCAGGTGATGTATGCAAGCAAGTTGACTTCCGCGGCTTTTTCTTGGCTTAAGGTTGGGCTTAGGCTTAGGTTTTTGCTTAGGCTTAGGCTTTGCTTAGGCTTAGGCTTAGGTTTTTGCTTAGGCTTTAGCTTAGGCTTAGGCTTTGCTTAGGCTTAGGCTTAGGTTTTCGGTTAGGCTTTAGCTTAGGCTTAGTCTTAGGCTTAGGCAGCGAAAGTCGACTTGCCTGCATACTTTACCTGCCTGCAGTCTTTATCATATACAACCTGTGCTGCATTTAACGTGTGCTGCATTTAAGCGTAACCACTTTGGTACGGCGATGTTGGTTGGGTTGCAACTTGCAATTGCTAAGCCGCACTGAACTGAAACAACGTGTCAAGCACCAGCGCAGCGCATAGCAAAATGCACGTCGTAACAGCGCTGACGCTGCGCGCACTGGGTGGGGTCAACAAGGCCGAACAGATCTCCAAAGTGCTCGAAGAGAAAGCCGAATCCGAGCTCGTCCAGTCGACACTTCAGCACGACCGCGTCTATTTCGGCAAGGATGCCAACCCCAAGTGCACTTACTTGGTCGTCTTCAGCGCCGACGGGTGCGTTTGTTATTCCCATTAAAACTTCCAATTTGCCCATTAAATCCTGCAGTCAGTACGCGGCGGCCAGCCACGGCGACCACAGCGTGTCGGTGACACATCTGGCGCACGCGACCCGGACAAGGGTCTTGAGGGGCCACTCGAAGTCGGTCTGGACGCTCGCCTTTCACCCGCGCTCCGCCGACATCCTCGCGACCGGCTGCCTCGACGGCCAACTGCGCGTCTGGGACTTGAAGGTTCGAATCGGCATGGCATACATATCCTGTCTTGTCTCTGGGCGTGTGCCGTGTGCGTGCGTGCGTGCGCGCACGCGCGCCCATGCTTCTGTGCGTGCGCGCGTGCGTGCTCGGTGCGCGTGTGGTGCATGTCTGCCTGCGCGTGCGTGTCTGCGTGCTTGGCGAGCGAGCGTGCAGTGCGCGTGCCGCGAGTGGCGTGTGCGTCTGGCCAAGTCGACCCTTGCGTCCAGACGGATTGCTGGAGCGCCGCCCGTCCGGCGGGCGAGCTTGCGGTGGCGAGCGTCGCCTTCCATCCGTCGGCGGAGCGCCGTCTGCTGGCGGCGGCGGGCTGCGCGCTGTTCGTCTACGACTGGCAGAACGGCCTCACGCTCCTGCACACCCTGCGCTGTAGGCCCGACGAGCAGATTAGGTCGGCCGGCAGGCAGGCAAGCAACAAGGGATAGAGAGCCAGGGGCAGACAGAAGGGAGGGAGGGAGGGGGGTTCGCTGGCGAGCCCCGCCCCACCGACTTTCACTTTGCCGAACCTGAAGGCAGAATAGCGGCGGCGCTGTTTTTTTTTACTCGTTTGCCCTCAGAGTTGCGTTTTGTTTTCAAGTCTCGTTCTAGCCGAGACGACCAGGGCCGGACAGTTGACGACGCGAAGCTGTGATCCAATCCGGATGTCCCTCACCTCTTCCCAAAACCCCCCTTCCACCGATATCTGTACGACATGTACACCTATACGACCTATACTACCTACAGGTACATCAAGTTCGACAGCGGCGGCGGGCGCCTGTTCACTGGGATCACGAACGCCTGCGGCGGGCCCGACACGCCTTACGCCAGAGCCGCCACCGTGCCCTATCACATCATGCCCAACACGTGCGTCTTTGCGTACCACCCACGTACGCACGCAGCCAGCAGGTGACGTCATACCCGGATAACGTGGTGGGGAGGCGGGGGGGGGGGCGGGGTAGATGCCTAGCCTAGAGTACCTGTGCACACCGAAGTGACGTATCTCATTAATCAAGATAGCGTTATGTTGCCATCTTATGAAAGAAACACTCACTTTTGTCATTTTTTGCCGGCTGGCGGAACTGGAGACCGATTCCTTGGGGGGGGGGGGTGTCGGCAGGCATGTCCGAACCGCACCCTGCGCGTTTTTTTTTTCTTTCTAGTTGCGTGGAGCTGTTGCGGAGCCGGCAGGAGCTGGTGTCGATGGGCGGCGAGCTGGCGGCCAGGCACCGGGCACTGCTCGACCGCCTCCAGGAGATGACGGACCGCTACGAGCGGCTGCGCAGGCGCTACCCGGAGCTCAGGCCCCATCGCTGGCGCGACACCGCCTCCGCCGCCTCGCGACCAGACCACCACGACGACGACGTAGATGCAGACGACGTCGACGACGACAGTGGGCAAAGGCTGCCCGCGAGCACTGGTATGCGAGCCATGTACACGGCATACGTGTACTCTCCCCGCCCCCTCCCCCTCCAGCCGGAAACCACAGCCCCCTCCCCCCAAGAATTTTTCTATAGCTTTCCAAACCCGACTGAAATGATAGTGATGATGATGAATGTTCGTTCGATATTTTCAGTGTTTCGTTGACCACACAGCGGCTATTGCGCCATAAAGACCGCTATTTATTTACGAGTCTTTGTTCCCTCGCCGAATGTTCAGCGCAGCGTTTATATTGCCCTCGCATTTTGTGCTTAGCTACTACATGTGCCTGCCCATTAAGGCCGATTTACAGCCGCCGGACCCGGACCCGGTCACGGACCCGGACCCGGCCCCGGACTCGGACACGGAGTCCGTCGGTCAAAAGGCGCGTTTACAGCTGCCGGACTATCCGCCGGTCTTTTTTTAGAAATGCGCGCCTACACCCTCTTTTGAACGGGTACTTTTGTCGGTACGGTAAAAAACAATTCGAAACAAGCCTCGGCGCGACGACGGGCCAGCTCAACAGCGCCACCTCAGAGCTCAGCGAAAGCACTATTATAAAAGAAGAACAAAAATTACGTTCAATTCTAGCTCTCCTGCCCGGCTGCAGCGGCCAGAAACTTCCTAGTGCGCTGTCAGAAACTTCCAAGTACCAAAAATAGCGCAATATCTGTACTCGGAAGGCGTTTCCGCCAGGGAGAGGTTTTTCGAACCTCAGATTACGACGCTGAAATACAGTGCTGAATTTCAGCACTGAATTCCGACGCACCAAAATCGGGTCTTTCGAAAGGTCTGAATTTGGGCGTGGTTCTGAATCGGTCTGAATCACCGTTTGCGTGGGGAATATCTACCAGCGGGAGGCGCGGGGGGCGGGGGGCGTCGGGGGCGGGCACCAATCCGCTGCTGCAATCAAAACCAAATCTCAAATAAAGCGTATAATTAACAAGTAGAGGCGCTTGTTTAACAATGGAGCATTGAATTCGACGTCCCCCACTCTTAGAGCGATTGATGCACAGCTGCAAGGCCACTGTTTTCTTTGTTTTGTCGACTTTCAGTGGGTAAACCCTACTGAATTTTATAACGTTACAAATTCAGTAGCAGAATTACGACGTCTGAATCTCAAATATTCGAAAGACCGAAATAGTAATTCCGTGCTTAATTTTCTGCTGAATCTGAGGCGGAATCTCAATTCCGTGCGGTGGCTTCGAAAGACCAAACTTTGGAATTCAGCGCTGAAATTCAGCACTTAAATTAAATCTGACGTTCGAAAAACCTCTCCCAGATTCAAAAAAAGACCGCGGACTAGTCCGCGGACTTTATTGAAAGTTGGTCAACTCGAGTCCGGCGGATAGTCCGGCGGACTATCCGGCGGCTGTAAATCGAAAGACCGGGTCCGTGAGCGGGTCCGGCGGATAGTCCGGCGGACTATCCGGCGGCTGTAAATCGGGCTTAATTCATCTATGCCTTTCACTTGGCGCATTTCAGGGCCGTCTCAAGTCGTTCGCTTGGGCCCGTCTCTCACGAGTGGTGGTAGTGGTGGTGATGCTGCGTTTAGCGCTAGCTCCACTACCGCTAATAATAGTAGTGGCAGCTTCCCCAGAAGCAATAGCAGCAACAACAACGCGGGCCTGAATGCGGTGGTGGACTTTGAGATCGACCGGGTCTTTGGACTGCCCACTACACCGCCCCCCGCACTAGAGAGCCTGTTTGGGGCCGTGCCAGCCCCTCATGAGAACAGGTTTGCTTGTGTGTGGGCCGGTTCTATGATCGCGGGGGCCCTCTCTCTCTCTCTCTCTCTCTGGTCACAATCGACCGCTGCTAGTGAGAGATGAGACCCAGTCAGCCCGATCCTGGGGGGGGGGGGGCTGGCTCTGGCCAGGACAACAGGTCGGCAAGAATATCTCGCTTTCATGCCTGTGATTGGGTCATTCGCCGCAGCCGAGTGTGGGGGGGGGCCCAAAGTCGGAGGGGGCACTGAAACCGGATCCAAAGCACATCTCCAGAGACATAGTGCACCGAAATAGCGCCAAAAATAATCTGCGCTTTAGGGGGGTGAGGGAAGCCGTTACTTCAGTGCTTGTGGTTGAGAGACACTGAATAGGACGCGCAACACTCAAGTTTGTCATTTTAGACGAGTTACGACAAAACCATTTGGTGGGGGGGGGGGGGGTTGACTGGGGTCCCAACCCCTCTCCCGCACTTTTTGCGATTTCAGCCAGGAGCCATTGACGCTGCGCATCCGCGTGCGGGCCGTTCCGATTCCGGTTCCGGTTCCACCAGTGACGAATCGGGGAGGGGCGGCCAGTCCACCTGCTTGGACGGACGCGGGCTCGCCTCTGCGTCTGGAACGCCTGGACCTGGCCGATGTGGTCCACTACGCGCACGCACTCTCCCTGCGCAGCATGGAAAGGGTAGGGGCAGAGCAGTCCTCACAACATCGGCTGTCTTCTGAAGGCTCCCCCCACAGTGCACTCTGGGTGGGGGGGGGGGGTAGACAACACTCCGCCGGGTCAATTTTTGTTGAGCACACAACCGTGTGTAACACACACGTGGAGAAATACTGCACCAAAATAGCGCGTACGTGACGTGTTTATGGTAAATAAAGGGTGTTTTTTTTTAAATTATCACATTTCTTTTTTGAATAACTTTTGTTTCCTTGGTCGTATTGTTATAAATTTTGTAACAATTATAATCAAGACTTTGGTTTTTTTTATTAAAAAAAAATCGTCGAATTCGGTTGAGGATTCCGAGAGTTATGGCGCTATAAATCAGATGTCGCTTTTTGGGCAGATTTTACAAACGAAATCGTTTGAATCGTAACTATCCCGTACTGTATGCCAAATTTCAAACGCCAAACTTTGTTTTTGGCTGGCGCAGCTCGTCCAATACGGTCGGCGCACAGTAACACGACTGAAACCGCTCCCTCTCCATCCGCCCTCCCCCACTCCATACCGACCCAACGGCCCAGGTTGTTCGCCATGTGAAATCTGCCCAAAAAGCGACATCTGATTTGGAGCCCCATAACTCTCGGAATCCTCAACCGAATTCGACGATTCTTTTTTCATACAAAATCCCAAAGTCTTGAGCATAAGTGTTCCAAATTTCATAACAATCCGAAAAAGGAAACGAAAGTTATTCAAAAAAGAAATGTGATAATTTAAAAAAAACACCCTATATATTCGCGTATTATGGACAAGTTGAAAAGACATTGGAACAGTTCTGGGGGTCGGCTCGATAGGGGCTGGTTCGTTTGTCCCAGTCGCAGGTATGGGGGGGGGGGGGAGTGACAAAATATTGTCTGAGTTACGCAGGACCCCCTACAGTATACAGTATAGTAAAGTGACAATACAGAGTGGGTCAGCGCGGTAGCGCTTGTTCTCTCAGTTCCTGGAGCTGCACCGCGAGGGCATGCGTCGGCTGCGTCGGACGTACATGGAGATGTCGGAGGAGGCGGACCGGCTGTCCGAGCGCTTTCAGAGCACCTACGACAATCTCTGCTCTCTCGAGGTGTGCGCTGCCGACGCGCGCCGGCGCGCGCGCACGCACGCACGCACCGGCACGCACGCACCGGCACGCACGCACGCACGCACGCACGTACCGGCACGCACGCACCGGCACGCACGCACGCACCGGCACGCACCGGCACGCACCGGCACGCACGCACGCACGCACCGGCGCGCACGTACCGGCACGCACGCACGCACGCACGCACACACGCACGCACCGGCACGCGCGCTGACACGCACGCACCGACACGCACCTGCACGCACGCACGCACCGGCACGCACGCACGCACGCACGCACCGGCACGCACGCACGCACGCACGCACCGGCACGCACGCACGCACCGGCACGCACGCACGCACCGGCACGCACGCACGCACCGGCACGCACGCACGCAAGAAACGCACGCACGCACGCACGTACCGGCACGAACGTACCGCCACGCACGCACGCACGCACGCACGCACGCACGCACGCACGCACGCGTAGTCGCAACGCAGGAGCAGATCAGCAGACGGGCGAGCGAAGCCAACGAGCCGGCCAGGGCCATGCTGCGCGCGCTCTCGCGAGTCCAACGTACCGATTTATATTCAAAATCGTTATTTACTCATTTAATCCGATGGGTTTATTCAGGAATTCTGACAGAGCGTCTCAGAGGCATGCAGGCAGCGTCCGTGACGCATCAGCCGACCGACGCCGTCGATGAGGGTCCTTGAAAGTTTTCGCGTCAAAATTATTTTTCGCGATATTTTTTTACATTACTTTTTATTTTTTTTTTTAGTCGACGCCCCCTCGGAGCAGGAGCAACGCGTGACGCGCGGCTACGTGGCGACGGAGATCGACATCCTCCTCGAGATCCTCGCCTGCCTGCTCGACGGCATGGCCGTCCAGCTGCCCTACCTCACCAGGAGGGGTACGTGCCGGTCTGTGTGTGTGTGTGCGTGCGTGTGTGCGTGCGTGCGCGTGCGTGCGTGCGTGTGTGCGTGTGCGCGTGCGTGCGTGCCTGTGTGCGTGTGCGTGCGCGCGTGCGTGCGTGCGTGCCGATGCCTGCGTGCGTGCGCACGCGTGCGTCCCTGCGGGCATGCGCGCGTGCGTGCAGTGGGTGCGTGCGTGCGTGCCTGCATGCATACGTGCGTGCGTGCGTGCATGAGTGCGTGCGTGCGTGCGTGCATGAGTGCGTGCGTGCGTGCGCGCGCGCGCGCGCACCGTCAGCGACCGTTTAGAGCTGCACCGCATTCGGCTGCAGCTGCGAGCGGCCGGTCACCGACTGCGCGACGCCAGCAACGAATTGTTGTTCGCGGAAGTGTGCGAATCCGTTCAGAGTCACGTGCGGGGTGCGTGCGGCGCGATTTTAAATTTTTTTTTCTCGAATTTTTTAAATATAAATTTTTCGCTGCAGCATTTCTCAGAGCGTTCGGCGAGTGGAAGACGCGCGTTCTGGCGCAGTTGCGGCGAGAGGGAGACGGCGCACTGGAAGAACAGGGTATATTTGTTTAAGTGAATTTTGTGAATTAATTTAGGAAATGCAAAAGCGAAATTCTCAGACGAACCCGGCCCGTCGACGAGTCGTCAGTCGGAGTCAGAGGCAATGTCCGCCGACCCGTTCGACCTGAACAATTCGTCCGTTTTGAATTTTCTATTAAATTTTCTGTCGAAAAATAAAGCAGACAAATTTGTTGTTGTTTTTCAGCGCGAGCAGCGCACAGTCGTCTAGTGTCGATACGCCACCGCCCACTGATGAGCCGCCAGCGAAACGCGCGCGGAATAGTGATCAGTCAATCAATAGTCGTGATCAGGCGATACCATCGGATCAGCCGAGCACATCAGCAGCCGCCCAACGCGAACAACCCACTGCGGTTTGTTGCTCTCCTATACGTGTACCTGGTACACTGTACCTACGTCTCACTGCGCGTGCGTGCGTGCGTGCGTGTTGTCTTTAAAACGTGAAGCGCGACCATGGTTCAGTTGTCAAGCCTGGCCACGCACTGCGCTCGCACGCTCACCACAGTCGAAAGGCGAGTTTTGAATTAGTTTTAATTTCGATTAAATGTGAATAGTTGACTAAATATACGGAAAAAGTTTTGCAGAGCCGCTGCCACGGCGCGATCGCTGCAGGAGTCGCGACGGACCGTCGAGGCGGTCGAACCGCGGAACCTCTCGGGCAAAAAAAAATTATATTAAATTACAAAAATGAATTAATTGTGAATTTGTTTTTCAGAGGATGCGAATCCTGCACCCCATTGGAGGTCGCGCAGTTTTCTGAGCGAAGAAGCGACGGGCGCGGCGCATGGAAGGGCCAACGTCTTCGTTGTGAGTGGTTCTTGCCTGTTATTGGGGGGGGGGGGGCACTACCCCCCAATGCATATCTTTAACGCCCCCCCCCCGCCCCATCGGGATTTTTCTGGAACTTTCCGTCCAATGGAGACGCAATCGCTTGTTGAATACCGAGTGTTTTGTTTGAGGGAAAAAATTTCAGCTTTGCCACACCCTCACTCGAAACGAAATTGTTAGCGGATCTTTGCGGGCGACTTACTTTACTGGTGCAGCAACTGTGTTTTGCTTCTTGTATGCGTAGGCCGCAACGTTTATCTCTCAACAGAGGCATTCATCTAACAATTCTCACACTGTCAATTGAAGAGTAGTGGGAAAAGGGCGATTTCGGTGCTCAGATTTGAACCCAGGGTCTCGGGAATACCGGTCCTGTATGCTAACAACAAAGCACAATAGATTGCAGTTTCGGTTTGGTCCGGGGGGGGGGGGGAGTGGAGAGGGCTCCTTGTAGCGCGAATTATTGAGTGTTATTTCGGTGCGACCGCTACCGGTTTAGACGACTCTGGGCAACCGATTTGCGGATGAAGAGGCGAGTCTACATCGCGTCATCAATCGAACCATTGCGAGTGCGTGTGCCACTCTTTTACCCGATTTATATTGTAGGCTTTCTGCCATTGCATTGACGATAGCGCCCCACCCTTGATTACCCCGGTCAACAACTACCCACTCAGCAGCGTTGTTTGAACAAGCCCCCCCCCCCTGGAACAGAACTTCCGTCCCCTAGGTGGTGTGATTTGAAAGGCACGAGCGCTCAACGTTGACTCACAGATTGACCTGATCGATAATTAAAATCAATTAAGTAGTTCTATTTAAGTAGTTCTAATTAATTACAGGCGCCTTCGTGGGCAGCGGGGACTCTGCGGTCGCGAACAACATACTCGAGCACACGTGTCGAATCCAGGAGTGGCCTGCCCAAGACCTGGGAGCCCTACGCTTCGACTTGCAGCGTCAGATCTTTTTATATTCAAATTTATTTTTATGAAATTCCGACTTTGTCCAGGCACGGACAACGTGCTGGTGCGCCACTGCAAGCTGCACAGCGACGCGAGCGTCAGCGTCAGCGAGGACGGCACCCTGCTCGCCTGCTTTAGCGATCACGGTTCGTGCTTTCCTGTTCGTGCGTGCGTGCGTGCGTGCGTGCCTCGATTGCATGCCAGCGAGTGCGTGCGTGCCTGGATTGCATGCCAGCTAGTGCGTGCGTGCGTGCGTGCGTGCGTGCGTGCGTGCCTGGATTGCATGCCAGCGAGTGCGTGCGTGCGTGCGTGCCTGGATTGCATGCCAGCGAGTGCGTGCGTGCGTGCGGGCCTGGATTGCATGCCAGCGAGTGCGTGCGTGCGTGCGTACCTGACGCGTGGGCGTGCTTGGCTGTATGACGGTGCGTGCGTTCCGGTGCGGGGTGTGTGCGTCGCCTCCGCCTAATCCAAAATTGCCTTTTCTTCAGAGCGGCGCGTGCCCTCCCTAAGCTCAACATGGGCCGACACGCGTCTCGAGGTCGTCTCTCTGCGGCGCGCCGACAAGGCCAAGGTGCTCTACAGGAAGACATTTGGTGAGCCTTCTCGCGAAAGCGCGCGCACGCACCGACACGCACCGACACACACACACACGCATGCACCGTCACGCACGCACCGACACACACGCACGCACGCACGCACGCACCGACACGCATGCACACGCACGCACGCACCGACGTACACGCATGCACCGGCACGCACGCACGCACCGTCACGCACGCACGCACCGTCACGCACGCACGCACGCACGTACAGGCCCGAACGCGATCGCTGTGTCCATCTCGCCCACTAGTCGTCACGTCGCCGTCGGCTACGCTTCGAAGCGCCGTCTCCGCCCCTTCCTGGATGGAGAAGTGCTTTTTTGATTAAATAGTTTTTTTTACGAGAGTTTGATATTGGCACTTTGCGTGGTCGGTGTTGCAGGTCTTTGCTCAAATCTTCGCGATGCGAGACGAACGGCGCATCGTGCCCGAACTGGAGGCTGGCTCTTTTGTCCGTTGTTCTTCTGGGAAAAAAAAGAAAAAATTCCCTGCCAATTCAGTGCGTGGGCAGTCTGCGTCGGTCGACCGCGCTGCTGGCCGAGGTCTTGTCCAGCGGCATGGCCCCTCAGGCGGACGAGGGCCCCGGAGGGGTGCCCCGTCTGGGGGCCCCGGCGGCCCTGCGCGGCGTGGGCCTGCAGTGCCTGCGCTGGCTACCCAGTCCGGGCTGGGGCCTCGTCTACGGCACGAACAGGGGCCACCTGTTGCTGGTCACGCAGAAGGCGAGCCGCATCCAACCCCACCGCAGCAAGGACAAGGACAAGACGCAGACGGCGGTCAGTGCGTGCGTGCGTGCGTGCGTGCGTGCGTGCATGGTCGTATGGCTGACAGCAATGTTATGGGATGGGACGTGGTCGGAGCCGTCTGGACAGCAGGTTGGTCTCCTCTGGGAGCTGCATGTCCTGGGCGTCCCTTGAGCTGCCGGCCAGCGGAACCAACCCGGCGGCAGTGACAATTCCAGGGCCCCTTAGGGGAGTCAGCCCCCAGGATCGGGGGCTGACTGGGTCTCATCTCTCACTAGCAGCGGTCGATGGTGACCAGAGAAAGGCCCCCGCGATCATATAAGCGGCCACACACACACACACAAACAAACAAACATGTAACTAGTCAGCCGTTCAATTCAGAGTCTCTTGCCGCCAAGGTCAGGCTCGCTGTGACACCTCATGATACATACAGCTGCAGCATATCTGCGCCTACAAAAGTTCTGTGATTATATTTACTCTGTCTGTAGGAGAGGCGGTTTGTGATTGGGGCGAAGACAGCGCAGAGGAGCGTATATATCCTTACGTGTTTGTCCTAAAAAAAACGTGTTTGAACGTTTGTGCGTTGGTTGGAGTGAAGGTGTTGCCGGTAAAGCAAAGAGAACAGATATTTTGACGCCGACGCCACGCGAAAGTCAATACATGCCCCAACCCTGCCTGTCCTCTGGGAGGGGGGGGGGGTGCAACCAGTGTCGTAGCCGGGGGGGGGGGTTGCGGCTACGCTACGCTAACCTGGCTAAACTAAACTAAACTAAACTCCTGGCTACGCTACTGGGGGCAAGCGTTTGAGGGTAGGTGAAAATAAATTTGACTGCGTCATTTCGGCTATGGCTACAACACACTTTTCTTAGCAAGGGTGTATCTTTACGAGTCTTGGATGGGATTTGATTGTACTGGTGAACTGCCTTTGTTTGTAGGGCGCACCCTTGTCCAGATGCCGTACAGATAGTTCCAGATATGGCGACGACGCGTATGCCTGTGTAGTTGAGGGAGAGAAACGTCAGATCGACCCGCGCGGACAATCACCGAACTTTTGGACTTGTGGGGAGTGGCGACATTTGGGTGTGGAGCTGCGATGCAATTAATTGACAAATACCTCTGGGAAAACTGGGGAATTCTGACTGGAGATCGGAGAAGCGGACGCGCGACAGGGACAGGGCGTAGCGGTGCGGCACAGTGGCGGATCCAGGGGAAAGGGGGGAATTCCCCCACCCGCAATCGAAAATCTATGGGGGGGGGGAAGGGGGAAGGGACGGGCGGTGGGAGCCATAAAATTGCTTGTAGGTGGTCGAAAACAGCACGATTCTCGCCTGCGGCGCCGTTTATACACGTTAATCGTCAGGAATGGACCGATTAAGTGTCCAAACAACAACGGGGTCCTCCTCCCTTCTGCAAAATGCCTCCCCCCCCTCTCAGAAATTGTTTTCTGGATCCGCCAGTGGTGCGGCTGATGATTTCCGGAGCGGACTACTTTATATGTAGCTAGAGTAGCTACTTGCGCTCGATCGTGGCGGCCCTCCTGGCCCCGCCGGGCCCGGGCGGCGTCGCGGTCGCGGTCGCGGCGGCGCCTGGCGAGGGCAGGGGCGGCGCGCAGAGCGTGTGCCAGCTGGCGGGGCTGTTCTCGCCGCGGATGAGGCCGCGCCAGAAGTCCTTGCACTGGTGCAGCGGCAGCTCGAGCCGGCCCAGCACCTTGACGCTGCTGAACGCTCCCGCCTCGTGCAGCGTCTGCAACGGCGGGGGCGAGGCGGCCCGTCGAGGCGACGACAACTGCTGTTGTTGTTGTTGTTGGATTAGGGGCAACGCTAGGAGGCCGTCAATGACCTATATGGCATGACCATCTCCATGACGCCGTTCCCGTCTAGAGCCGCAGAATTAGCCAAAGACATTCGGAAGAACGCCATCTGTAGTCTAGGGCAGCGACGGCACGAGAAAACCCGTCGAAAAGGAAGTCCTCCATCTGGATCCATCAAGAGTCGAACCCAGAACCGCGCGCGCGAGAGGCCGATTCTCTACCACTAGGCCATACGCTGCCCGCGACGACGCACTCGCATACAGGCGAATACCCGCAGCTACGATGTTCGCGCGGGAACGCAGCCGATGTACAGAGAAGAACGCAGAGGCGAACCTCGGGCAGCGTATGGCCTAGTGGTAAAGAATCGGCCTCTTGCGCGCAAGGTCCTGAGTTCGATTCTTGATGGACACACTAGACCGAGGACTGCCTTTTCGATGAATTTTCTCGTGCCATCGCTGCCCTAGATTATAGATGGCGTTCTTCCGAAGATCTTTGGCTAATTGCGCGGCCCTAGACAGGAATGCGTCATGGAGATGGGTATGCTCTATGGGCCATTGGCGGCCTCCTAGCGTTGGCCCTACTCCAACAAGAACAACAAAGGCAAACCTCGATGTCGAGCGTGAGATCGCAGAGCGAGGAGCGCGGCACGTTGAACGTGAGCGCCTCATTGAAGACCGGCTGCTTGGTCGCCTTGCGCGTCGCGGTGCGCTTTCGCTTTAGGCGGCGGTCGGCGCACAGGAGCGTCACCCGCACCGACGCGTCTGAGCGACGCCGCACGAGTGCGTGCGTGCGTGCGTGCGCGGGCGTTTCGCCTACTGGGATTCTCCTCCTGCATGTCCTCGGTGGGCATCAGGTAGCGCGCCTTGAAGACGTTCACCGTGAGGCGCTGCGCCTTGCTCAGGTAGGCCAGCGAGAAGAGCACTTGGCCGTTGCCTTCCTGGAACGTGCGTGCGTGCGTGCGTGCGTGTGTGCGTGCGTGCGTGCGTGCGTGCGTGCGTGCGTGCGTGCGTGCGTGGGTTGGTGCACCTCGCAGTGTGCGGGCAGCACTTCGGCCCAGAACACGGTGGGCCTGTCCGGCTCGACGGAGATGTCGAGTCGGCCGAGCGACAGCAGACAGGTGCCGATGCACTCGTCCACCGCGCCCGCGTCGTAGTCGTAGACGAGCACCTCGAGTCGACACTGCGCCAGCTCGGTCGTGCAGATCTGAGAGGCGTGTGCGCCGATTGCTACTGGAGAGTACACGCACGCACGCACGCGCGCACGCACGCACGCACGCACGCACGCACGCACGCGCGCACGCATTCTCACGTCAAAGTAGAACTCGTCCGTCATCTCGGGCGACGTCTGCTTCTTGTAGACGCGACTCTGGTGGGTCTGCGGGTGGCCGGTCGGCTTCTTGAGCGCCACCCGGAAGTAGGGATTGAGCGTGCCGTTCTCCCCGGCGGCCACGAGGTCCGTCGCCTCGGACAGACGCACCGTGAGCAAGCCGAGCGTCTGGTCGACGGCCAGACCCAGCTTCAGGCAGCCGCACTGGCCGCTGATTGGCTCGTCTGCCGACGCGACCGAGTCCTGCTGTAAATGCGACCCAATGCTGCGAGTCACACATTTGTTTCGGCCCTCTGCTGCGTTGGCGGTGTCAAAATCAAGTCAGGGATCAAAGGATTGGCTGTCAGGGTAGGCCCCGTGTTCAGGGTGCCACTGAGCCATACTCCAAGGGATTCAAGCCTCATTGCCTGAGCGAAACGGAGACCCTTGACCTTTAGCTTACAACCTTAGATTAGAATTATTAAGTGTGGTGACAAATCAAAAAGAGTACCCACCCGCTGGTCATACAGGTCCTTGTCGAACTGGGCGGTCGTCAGCTTGTCGAACATGGAGCTCAACGGCCGGTGCGGAGAGGAACGCGGCACCGTAAAAGCGATCGGAGCCGCTCCGTTGCCCGAGACGACTTGCTCTGAAAAGCCATTGTGTGTGTGTGTGTGTGTGCGTGTGTGTGTGCGTGTGTGTGTGTGTGTGGTGTGTGTGTGTGCGTGTGTGTGTATGTGCGTATGTGTGTGTGTGTGTGTGTGTGTGTGTGTGTGTGGTGTGTGTGTGTGTTGTGCATGTACAGTGAGTGTTCGTTGTACGTACATATGTGTACAGGGCACGTAGTCTTTTGAGCGTTCTGCGTGGCCGGCTCTGCTGACAAAAGAAAAACGCAAAAAGGAAGCGGGAAAGCGGCATTTGTTATTTTTTCCGTCCGCTGGACATCAAAGTTTTGGCGACCCCCGGGGAGTGAGGTGTGCGAGCCGTCGACGCTCCACTTGAAGGCGTGCAGCGTCCGCGCGTGCCGGGGGTCCAAGCTTCTCGATCGTGCCAGCGGCGTGCTTCGGATCCGTCTCAGCAGCGTCTGCTCCATTTCTTGTTCTTTCTACTAAGTACTTGTTTTATTTCCTCTTTTCTTCAAAAGGACCAGGCTGCCTCAAACAAGGCACCGGGCAGTAGGGGGAATGGTGGAATCGAGTGATTGGCCAGACGGCGATGGATTCTCCGGGCTCGGCTCGCAGAGCAACTTGTCGACTGCGCGCTGCGTCGCGACGGCCGGGACTAATGCGAACGCGCAAATGGGTTTAATGGAATTACTTACAGCCGCTAGGCGAAACTCTATGGCGTCTCCATTTGCTGACTTGTGTTGTGCAGAGGAAGGAAGGTGATTCAGGTGTCCTTCAAGTCCCCCTCTCTCTCTCTCTCACCTAGGGCTGTTCAGTGCGTGCGTTTAAGCGCCACGCGTTCAAGCCGCACGTAGTGGTACAACGCAAAAGACCTCCACACCTCAGCAGATTCAATCCCATGCGCCAACAAGGGATTCGCAACGCGCACGCGCGCCAACTGAGAGGCAGCAGCACAGGCTACTGCACTTCTAATGGATTTGATTTTCAATTAGTGAAGACTGCGCTATATTTGAAGTCGCATTCAGCACGTGTACCCCGATTTGAGGAAACTTCGCTATATTTCTGTCGCTCGCGTTAAACATTGTCGCCAACATGACCTACTTTACTTACCGGTATTACGGTATACGTATGCACTTGTCATCTAGACACTAGGGTAGTTCCATGCTACAAGCCAATTGAGTTGAGCCCAACCCAAATGGATTGTTTGTTGCGTACAGAAACAATGAGTCTGTTTTCAGGTGCCTTCCTTGTGTCTGTCTTTCTTGCCTTTGTTTTACATTCGTGAACACGTGACGGGCTCAGCAGGCATGGCTACGGATTCGGTGTAGTCATTCATTGTTCACGTAGAATCTCACTATTTCCATATAAATGGTTCGAACTTTTTGAGTAGCGTACGGTAGCTGCAAAGTTCAAATCGATCGTAATCGTTACTCACTGGAGTGTGGCGGCTGCGAACTGATGCGCGACTGGCGCCTGCTGTCGTCGTCCTGGTGGTGTCGCGCACGCGGAGGCCTTCAAGAACGGATATTTGAATCTAAAAGTTCAAAAAAAATTTAAAAAATGCGACGCACAGAGCGATCCTTGGTGGACGTGCTATTCCGCTGCCGGATGAGACGCTGCGCGCGTCGTCGTCAACTTCGAACGTCGAGCCGCGTCGGATGGAGTCGATGTCGGACTCGGACTCTGTTCTCTTCGGCCGCTTGTACCTGATGCGCTTTGCGTCTTTTTTTTTTGTTCCTAGTCTTAATTTATTTGAAAATTGAATTTGAAGAGCCAGATATTTGAAAACTGAATTTTTTCTTATTCCAAAAACGGGCACCTGACGAAGCTGGTCGTGTTCTCCTGGCCTCTGGCCAGCGACTCGCCGATCTCGGCCAGATTTTTCTCGTACCTGCGCGCGGCGAGAGAAAAACCGTTCAGCTCGTGTTTACGCAAAATGCTCGTGTGCGTGCGCGCACCAGTTGAGTTTGACGGCGCGTCGCCAGTAGACGAGCAGTGCGACTGCGATGCAACAGACGACGAAGAGTGCACCGCCGATCGCAAACGGCGTGTCGTCTGCGGGCCCCGCTTCCGAGCGGAGTTGCTGCGACGCCGCCGCAATCGGCGCTCTAGGAGACTGGCGTTTCCGGAGCACCGGCAACCACAGTCGGCCGGAAGGCGGGCGGTCCAACACCTCCTCCACCGTGTACAGGTACATGACTCGAGCTTTGGCTTGGCTCGCGCTGAATGGGCCGCGTGTGCATGCAGGACGAGCTATAGGTTCGCGCTTAGCCGCCTACTCGTCCTCGAGTGTACGGGGCTTTGCATAGAGAACATCCTTCGACTGCATCAATGATGCGCAAGAGGTATGTAGGTATATATGGAAGGGTCCGGTGAAACTCAATTTTTTTTTGGTGGAGCGGCTACACAGTGGGAGCGGCGTCCCGATGATTGCTTGCGAGAGGCCGGAATAAGTGGCCGGGCCTAACGAGCGTTGTTGGCGGCAATTTTCAAATGCGCGCGTCCCCAGGAGAGATCGACATCTAGCCGGGGGGGGGGGAGTGAGAAACGGCTCGGCCGGTCCAGTCGTCGCTTGCATTAGAGAAATTAAAGTTGCCATGGATCTGGGCGCTAAAAATATGCGCACAGGCGTGGTGGTGTTTTGGCGTAGGCGGGACGCCGCTTGGGCTGGGTGGCCAAAAAAAAAAAACAAGTCATCCGCAGGCTACATCGCAGAAAAAAGGACTATAATATTTTCGACCCCCTAAAGTTAACGTTTACGACCCTCTAAAAATAATTTCTGACCCTCTAATTTAATACATGCGCCAACTAATAAAACGCGTCCCCTAAATAATCTGTTTACCCCCTATCAAATAGACGTCAGCCCCCTAATAGACGCGTCTGACCCCCTAATTATGTCATATTCCCTTTTTAATATAAGCGCCCCCTAATAAAAGATTTCAAGATATAAAAAATGAAATCCGCCCCTTAATACTAACGAAGTCACTTCACAACACCATTTTTCGGCAATGGCAATGGCATGGTGGCAAATATAGGCAATGGTGAGGTTCGCAAGCCTAACGTCGAGGGAGCCGAGCAAAGACGACGCCGCCACCCTCTCGGTCTGTCGTCAGTGGTTTCTTCTGCTTGTAAAGTCGCACATCAATCTCTCTCTCTAAAGGAATTTGAGGCCGCGTTCCCCTTTCGCCCTTGGACAAAGACAGAGGGCCCTAACGGAACGCGCGCTCATCAATAAGCGCCAGCCAGCGGTCGCCAAACGGAAATAGAATCCTTACGCCGAATCAACGGGAGGGACAGCGCCGGGACCATGGGGGCGGGGGGGGGGGCTGGTAATTGGGCGCCTCTCGACGCCTCCGCTGCGCACCGACGTCTATTTCAGAACATTTGTGAATTCAAAACGCTAAAGGAAATTCGACCCTCGCGCTCCGTCAGTATAGGCCGACAAGACATCCATGTGGGCACACAACGTGTGTGTACCCGGGCAGTGGCACAAAAGCGCCATAAAGCGAATTCATTCGGTGTTGATCACTGGAGCCGACTGGCGTCGACAGAACTAAAATTCATCAGCGTGGGAGAGAGAGGGCGATAAAGCCGAGGAGGAGGGGCGTGGCCTTTCGGCTCTGGTTCACCGGCTAACAAATGATGTAAGGCTCGCTCGCGAAAGGTGTACACGACGGTCGTACAAGTGTGCCTGCGGCGGCGGCGGCGGAGGCGAGGACAAATCGTTCCGGCCAGTAAATCGGTGCCTGGAAACGAGCCTCAACCCACGCGATTCGCATCGCCATTCGCACTCGGCCGCCCGAGCAACAGTGTCCGTGCGTGCGTGCGTGTGCTTGTGCGGCTCTTATCGATCTAGAAGAGAGAATGGCGAAAATGATGTCGGCGCCGGCGCCGCTAATGTCCCTCACACCCCTGGGCCCTTCTTTCCCAGACCCTGCCCTGTGAGATGTTGCCCCGCGGCGGCGCAAAACAACGGAAAAACTGCCGACGCGGAAGCAGCTTTGTGAGAACAGCAGACACGAACAAACCTTCACAGTGCAAGCATGTGTATGAGACATGCCGCGACACCAATGTTCCAATCCGTAAATAGATAAAAATGTTGCGCAGCGATAAAATGGGCAGCAAAAATGGGCGCTAGAGTGAACACGCGCGCGTGTCAACAAGCACTCTACGTAATGCACTACTTGCGAAGAGTGCAATCGATGGAATTTACGCGCTACAGAGAAACGACAAACGCGCTCATAAAGAAACGCCCGATGGCCGATTCATCTGCTTTGTTCGATTATTGAATGGAATAGTCGTAACAAAGTTTGCTTTATACCATACCCTCTTGTCGTTGTTTCCTCTTACCGTTTTCTCCATTGCCTTTGGGGAATTGCGTCTGTATAGTACTACGGTAACGGTAAGGCATTTTCGGGAATCGGGAGCCTTACACGCCATTGGAATTGGTACTTGTAAGCACTGGCCCAGTGGTGTCAGTGTCACCTGGCTTTATGGCTAGCAGCATCGATTCGGTGGCCAGCTAACTAGCACTTCCCGCATGCGGGTACCCTGTCTTCCACTGGTTCTGCCACCCAAAACGACCAGGCGCCAGGGACGATGAGTAAACAGGTTGGTTCTCATTTGGATTCACCACGCGCGTAAGTACCCAACCCACAGAGCCTTGTACTGAAGATGGGGCGACTCTGTGGGGAGCTAATTCTTGTCTACAAATGAGCCCCGAAACAAGAATTAGCTCGGTCAGATGGAAATGTTGTAATTTCAAAATATGGTACTCGCTAATTTATTGGTGATCGTTTTAGGCATTTCGGCTTCACCCATTTGAAGCGGTGTTCATTTAGCCTTCACTTCTCCTTTTATTAGTCGTATGACTTTACCCAACCGATAAAATAAATCGGATGCGTTTCTTCCCCGTCGTATGTCCCACCCTTAACACTTCTAAACCATGACCATTCCAATGTGCGGTCTTGCTCGTTCTAAGTGCGCAATTTGAATATTTGAAATATTGGTCCAGGTGGAACAGCAGCAACTCACCGTGTAACCAATCACTCTGTCGTCAACTGTCGTGTACAAAAGCACGCAGAGGACACTACGCTTGAGATCTGTACGACGCACACATGGTGCGATGAGGACCAATACCTTTAGGTGCGTTGTCATCAAAACCTTTATATTACAGTCGACGATTTGCACTGGTTTTGCTGTACTAAACGTAGTGGGTCATTTGGTTTCTCTACTGTTCTGAATTGTACTGTATTGCACATGGAATCGAGGAAACGAAGTGAGACTGGCTCCGTTCTAACGCAAGATCATGAATGAATGAATGAAATTTACTACCCCGTCTTGGCGTAGTGACGTCTTTGCGTCTCGACGTACGCGTGTGCGCGCTCAATAGAATATGCAAATTTCATCAACGAGCCATATTTGGCATCGTCACGATTCAGCGTATTCGGCACAAATGTGCTGAGGCAATCCAAAAGAAATCGAAAGAAGAAGTGTGCGTGCTCCAAAAGAAGCTGCACTCTTTCGCGGTCTGACAGTGACACAGCGTGTCAGAAGTACACTTAGGATAGGGTTAGGGCTTATCATGAGGGAGAGGCTTGATCTTCCTTCCGTGTATATGTATCTCTGTGTGTGTATCAGCCAACGTAACGCCAGCCATAACGGAGCGGATCCCACCACTAAACACTTCACATTAAGAAGTTGCGACACACATTACGGTACCCTGCTTTTTGGTAAGTACTAAATCGACTGCCAGTGGAACACGCTTCGTCAGTTGTTTTGTTAGTCCCCACCGACAAGTCCGCAAGGAAACCCAATCAGCTTGCTTATTCAGACTTGATTTCCGATGTTCCAACTAAACACACGACGTGGCACATAAAGTGCGTGCGTACTACACACATACAGCAACGTTCTCGTTCGGCGCGCGCATACTAATCATCCATCACACTCCACGCGTTGTACACTCAAATAATAAAGCGCGCTGTAGTGGGCGCCCAATACATACATACATACATACTCTACGCTTCTGTGACCTTTTTCCATTGTCGCCATTATGCAACATGAAATGCTCTTGTTTGGCCTGCTGTTGGTTGCAGCTGTGGTAAGGCTGCCTCGTTTAACGGTGTTGAAACCAGAGGTGTAACTGACAGTCGAAGCTGTGTGTGACCCTCAGATTTTTCTAAAAGTCAAGGGGAGGGGGGTGTAAGCTGCGCGGTGTAATTCGATACAAAATTTGCTTGCCAGTTAGGTATATACCGTAAACCCTATAATTATCCCCCCTATAATTAGCCCCCCCCCTATAATAATACACCCTCCCAAGACCACTTTGAGTTAATAAGCCCCCCCCCTCCTATAATTACGCCCCCTCCCTAAATGGGCCATCGTCTAAAAGGCACATGTTTCGATGTCTGGGTGTATGTATGGTCGCGTATGTGTATGTATGTACACGTATGTGCATGTGAGACTGTGTGAGAGTGTGTTAGAGTGTACCAACGTGTGTGCACAGCGCCTTTTTCCCTTAAAAATCGCCTCCACGCGCCTTTTTGCCCACACATCTTCCCACTCATCGACACTTCCAGTTTATAACCCCCCCCCCTATAATTACCCCCCCCCCCCTATAATTATACACCCTCCTAGAGCTCGAACGAAAAAATTAGCCCCCGGGGGGCTAATTGTAGGGTTTACGGTAATCACGGATCAGAAGTGCTAAAGCACAGCGCCTCGGGCAACATTTATCGATTTGTTAGCCGTAGACGCGCTTCAGAGACTACAAATGGACATTTCGACAATAAATGCTTCTCAATGTCTCAAAAAACCTCTGATCGGGAAGCATGAGAACACATTCACCACGGGGAAGGGATGGGATAACAGGGGGTAACCCGCAGTCAGTGCAGGTTGGACCGTGGGGGGGAGGGATTTTGTTGTGCCTGAAGTTCTGCGTAAGCCCTACCCAATTGCAGTGATGGCCAACGTTTAGAGCATGCAAGACGTAACAATTCGCAGGTGTCACAAGTATCTGCCCAGTATGGCGCTGGGCAAGTTTGTCACTAACAGCGAGGGCGGCTGGCGCGCGCATCTTCAAATACTCTTGTTTAACCAGTCGTCGTCCGGCACTTTTGTCGCTGTACGACAAATAAACGAGTCAAAAACGCTAGTGAAGCAGAGTAATCGTTCGAGCGCACCAAAATGTCACGCGCCAACTGCAGCCAGCCGTACGATCATTTGGAATTCTGCGAGCTGCGGGGAACGGAAGATCCGGGCTGCTACAGTCTGCAACTCTACCATGGTGACGGCACCAAAAACACTGGTCCGACCTTGTTCTCTGTAGAACCTGCCGTAAGTATCCGCAAGCCGCACCAAACCGAAAATGCCCCCTTACAACCAATGCCCCTCTCGACTCCAGTCTCCAATGCCCTTCCTACAGCCACATTCTGCCACATAATCACTGGCCTTACTAATATGCTTACCAGTTTTAGAACACGTTATTTGCCTGCAAAAACGCGACAAATGTTCTTTGCAACTTGGTGAATATTTTTGCAGCTGTTCAGCAGGAGTTCGAACATGCCAACGGCATTTATCGGTTTAAACTCTCTCCTCTGATGAGCCTTTCCCCTCTCCAAAGAGCGCCCATTATGGCATCGAGTAGATTGAAGAAATGCTCACGTGGCGCTCATTCAAGGATTTATACGTACCTACCGTAAATCCTCCAATAGTGCCCTCGGGGCACTATACTTTCAATCCGGGGAACTATTGGAGGGGGGGGGGAATATTGGAGGAGGGCTCTATGTTGTTGTTGTTGTTGGATTAGGGGCAACGCTAGAAGGCCGTTTTTTGGCCCATATGGCATACCCTTCTCCATGACGCTTTCCAGTCTCTAGCCGCGCAAATAGCCAAAGACATTCGGGAGAACGCGATTCGGGAGAGCGCTGTAATGCGGAATACGGAATGCTGTAATTCCACGGATGCGGAAAGACTCGTTTTTAGTAGATCCATCGAGAATCGAACCCAGAATCTTGCGCGGAAGAGGCCGATTTTCTACCACTACGCCTATCGCCTGCCCAGGAGGGCTCTATACTCTCAGCCTAAAAATTTTAAATGGCAATGCTAATTTCGTTGTCAAAATTGACGATTTTTCTTTAATCATAAACACTTTTCCATTTAATGGTTGATTTATCGTTAATAGTTACTGAAACGTACTATTATTGCTTAGTAGTAGTGTGCATGCGCGATACCTACCACTTTATTTTTGCCCATAAAAGGCGCAGAACACAACATAACATACCCCTTGCCCCTCGGGGGGCACTATTGGAATTATGAAAGAGTGAAGAAGGGTGGCTCATGAATACCATTACGCACTAGGTGTACCACAGCGTGACGCAAACATCAGTGTGACTCTCAAAATTTCCATGGCTGTGTCAACATTAAAAAACTACGTTTTTTAGTAGAGCTGGGTTGCGAGCACGCCTACTGCAGTCAAGTATGGTCGGAGGTTTCGTCGAGCGTCCAAAGAGACTGCATCACTAGCGCGTTCAACTATTTCAAGTAGGCAGGGCGAATTCTTTTTTAAATGAAATGATGACAATTTTATTTCCAGCGCTCACTACGTGCCCAAAGAACGAGAATACTACGAGCTGTGCTGCACAAGGGGCTACCACTTCAGCAATGACGCAACGACCATCAGTTCTGTAGAATTCTTGCTGCGTAAATTCACGATACTTCTTCCCTTGATTTGGCACACCGTGTTCCAATTACCGTAAATCCCCCAATGAACGCCCGGGCGTTCATATTTTCAACCCACCTTCTGCCCTGGGCGTTCATTGGAGGGCTGGGGCGTTCATTGGAAAGGGGGGGGGGGGGGTTCATAAATTCAACCAGTAAATGGCGTTGCAACAATGCTGTGCAGACTCAATAATCGTTTGTTAAAGATGAAAATTGTGCGGTTATTGGTGCAAATCGCCTTCTGCAGCGGCTAAACAATACTATTCTAGTGCGTACAGGCAATATACAGGACCCAAACGTAGAATATAGCGTGGCAATACCTGTTTTGATAAGCATATCACTACATACTGTAACTATGTTCCAAAGCACGCCCCTGTGCGTTCATTGGAGAGTGGGCGTTTATTTTTTCAACCTACCCTCTACCCTGGGCGTTCATTGGAGGGGGGCGTTCTTTGGAAGGAGGGCGTTCTTTGCAAGATTTACGGTATGTACGCAGTACAAGGTGACCTGTTCCACACGAGAAGGCCTCTGGGGCATGGCACACCGCCGACTTCGTCTCTGACTTGCGACGTCGCAGGCGCACTGACTCCGCAGAAGCGCCTGCAGCCCCGCAGCAAGCGGCATTCGTCGCTGCTGCTGCGCTTGCGTCTCGCTCGAGTGTGCAGCGGTGGGGTGCTACAAAGGCGACGTACTGATGTCTCCTTCTTGGACACAACAGTGGCCGACGTGGGCGAGCTGCATGGCTGGTTGCCTCTGAAGAGCCTCGCCAGTCTGAGCGTTAGGCATAGAGCCGAAACGCTCATTTATTAACTGAAAATAAATACTACCAGTATCCTAATGTTAAGTAGAGTACATATTATTATTTAAATAGCTACCATATTCAATCTAATGAAGCTAATGAACCATGTGTAGGCGACGCCGGGGAGCTCGTGACAGCCTGAGTCCTCACAGGCCCGGTTTTCGAAGCGGAGGGCCACTGCTGCTTGCGCCAGCAGCAGAGATAGCCGCATCGCGTATAGCTGCTTCGCCGCGCGAGTGCGTTTGAAGTCAGTATTCTAGATGTATACGAGAAACAGGTAGACGGGGGTAATCATAGACGCGATCAGGCCATCGTTTGTCAAATGGCACCAAATTGAGGGCTGCTCAGCTGCGTCATCTATTGCAAGATGTGGCATTGTCCTCGAGACACCTGCGCTACATTCTGCTTCGCCTGACAAACCACATCTCGGTAATTGAGTGGAAACCATGGGTGTATCCTGAAATTTTCCGTACCGACATGGCACCGTCATTTCAGCAACTTCGTCTTGGGCAACGCCAATCTTAGTGGCACACAGGCTTTAAAGGGAGCGCCGAATCTCTGCTCAAGTACTACAGTATCGCGCGGATGTGCATCTTACCGTCCCTCCGCAACCGCAAGCCCCGAAGACGTTCGCCAAGTAAACGCTGCGGTTGCCATACGCTCGCAGGCACACTCCTGGCGCTGGTAGTTTAAAGGGTGCTCCAACTCGCAGGTCGGCGTCAAGTTTGTTTGCTTGCTTGTGTGTGGGCCGCTTCTATGATCGCGGGGGCCTCTCTCTGGTCACAATCGGCCGCTGCTAGTGAGAGATGAGACCCAGTCAGCCCGATCCTGGGGGGGGGGGGCTGGCTCCCCGTCCGATCCGGTGCAGAGGCCATTGACGAGTGGGTAGTTTGGCAAGCGTCGGTTGAAGACGTCAGTTCGTGCGTGCGCGTGCGTGCGCAAGCGACCCCAACTGCACGCGTATACTTACAACAGCGCCGCTGTGACAACAACGCACCCCACAACAGTGGAAATTCGCAACAGCGACACGCGACGAGACGAAGATGGGCGGATAGATAGAACAACATCTACTGGCGTTATCGATTTTTTTGTAGTATTTTCCATTTTGTTGTCTATAGCGCCCGATGAGCCTAGCATGCAAAACTAATGAGAGAGAAAAAAACTGAAGCAGAGGGCATAAAAATAGAGGGAGAAACTCGGCTAAGCGTAATTACCGTATACGTGTCCGAATAGACGCAAAGTCGTACCAAAGCGCGGCGACGGTACTGCCCTCGAACCTCCAGCCAGCTGTACGTGGAATTGATAGACACAGAGAGTAGCGTAGCCAAAAAGAAAAGATGGATGTATTTACGCTGGATGCGGTAGCGAGCTAATGTACCGAAGACATGCTGGATTTCGAGTACTTTCTGGCTACGCCACTGGGTGCAAATTGCGCGGGGGGGGGGACAACGCGTGCAAGAATGGCAATGATGCCAGACGCGTGGAAAAGGGGTGTGAAGAGGGAGGGGGGGGGGGGGTGTTGTTATTTGAGTGCGGATCAGTTCGTCTTTTTTTTCGCGCGCGCGCAAGCGGCTCCCAATGGCCCGCAAACTAATGACGTGTCTTGCTGTCTTGCTCACTTGTTCTTCATCGCCTAGAATCCGTTCCACGCGTCCAGCGGTACGCGAACGCACGCACGCACGAACAGACGCACGCACGGACGAACAGTACAGCCACGCACGCACGAACAGTACGGACGCACGCACTCGCTAACAATACAGACGGGACAGACCGACACACACACACACACACACACACACGCACGCACGCACACACACACACACACACACACACACACACACACACACACACACACACACACACACACACACACACATACACACACGCACGCACGCACTCACACACACGCACGCACACGCACACACACGCACGCACGCAGAGGCAGACCTTGGATATGTCGACTCCGGTGAGCTTGTTGACCATTTCGGGCACGCGCACCATGATGTCCATCACCTCGCCCGTGAGGCGCGCCGCGCCCACCTCCCCGTCCCCGGTCGACACCATCGTCACCTTCTGCACGCCCTGCGCCAGCGGAGTCGCCACCTCCGCTGCGATCTGAAATACAAAAAAGAAATAAATAGCTAAAAAAAACAACAACACACTTTACGTCGGCAGCGCCCAACGCAGTGCGCAGGGGGGGGGGGGGTCAGTGTGACGTCGCCGTGCTCTCCCCCCCCCCCGCGAGGGCATACCTGTAACTGGGGGGGGGGGGTGCGGGGCCCCGCAGAATTTTGCCACCTCCCCCCAAACCCCCCCCCCCCGAGAATTTTTCCAAGGGATTTTCACTGTCTAAAACGATAAAAGTGAGTAAATGTTGGTGTATTTCAGTGCTTTTCAGTGTTATATGACCATAAAACAGCTAAATAACACTGTTTAGACCCTATTTATACCCATTTTTGACCAAAAAGTACCAGTATAACTCAAAAAATGGCTGGCTACCCCCCACTTTTTGCTCCAGACACCCCCCCCCCCAGAATTCGGTCATTTACTCCCCCCACTCTTCCAGACCCAGTTACAGGTATGCGCGAGGGGCCTAGGCGGGGCGCCACCCCTAGCACCTGACTGGCAGCGTCGGCTGGCCAAGAGAGAGAGCGAATCACCTCCCCGAGGGAACGACAAAAAGAATTCCAACAAATCGCCTCGCAAATCCCAAAAGGGGCTCGCAGACCTTGGGCAGGGAGTCGAGCAGCATGTCGACCATGGCGGCGTCCTTGTACTCGCGCCAGGCCTCGGCCTTCTTCTGCATCTGCTCCGCGTCCGCCTTGGCGTTCGCCTCGATCGCGAACGCGTCCGCCTCGCCGCGCAACTGCAAGCCCGGCCATTCTCGCGGCAATGGCTTTGGTTAGGTATAGGTATTCTCCCCACAACCCCCACAAATGAGTTCTGCTGGCAGTACGCACCCTACCCCACTTCAACCACAACACCACCCAGTCAGTCCGATACAGGACGATTTAGTCCCATACAGTACATACAGACCCAATCAGTCCGATGCAGTCGTTTTAGACAGAGTGAAGGTGTTGGAAAATAGTGGGGGAGGGTAACCCCACAGTTGGGCAGCGGCATGGCCTAGTGGTAAAAAACCGGCCTCTTGCGCGCAAGGTCCTGGGTTCGATTCTTGATGGCGCTGATCGCTGCCCTAGATTACAGATGGCGTTCTTCCGAAAGTCTTCCGCTAACTATATGGGCGGGTGTAGATGGGAAGGCGTCATGGAGATGGGTAGGCTACATGGGCCATTGACGGCCTCCTAGCGTCGCCCCAAATCCAACAACAAACCCCCCAGTTACAGGTATGCCTTCACGCACCAGTAACCCCCTCCCCACTCTCCTTCCAAAGCCCTAGACCAGTACTGCACCCCTCAGGGCAGAAACTGCGAGCGGGCACGCGGAGGGGGTGGGGGAGGGACAATTGGGTATGGGAGGACCCCCCCCCCCGTCACAGGCCCGAGTATACAGAGGGGTGGAGGACAACTGACGCGCATGCCCTCGGCCTTGGCCTGCGCCTCGAGGACGGCGCGCTGTCGCTCGGCCTCGGCGATCTTCTCGAGACGGTACTTCTCCGCCTCCGCCGGCTGCCGGATGGTCGCGTTCAGCTCGCGCTCACGGCGAGCGATCTCCTGGAAAACGGGGCAAGGGGAGACGACAACGTTGAGAACGTGAGAAAAATCGGTTCGGAGGACAACGGTCACTCTCGCTCCATTGGCGCCCGGGGGGAAAAGGGCGACGTGTTACACGGAAGCGTGATTGGTTTTCAGCGAGATGGGTAATAGATTCCACGACTACACTTGAATGCATGTTGAATGCGATGACGCATTCAGCTGTGTAGTCACCGATTCGTATCTGGCACAAGTATTGTATTCGGACAAGTAGGTGGCCCCCAACTAAGATTTCCTCCGATACAGCGCACCACTGCAGGGCGTATACAATACCGACATTAGGACGAGTTCATTTGTGAAGAAAAGCGCGCAGTTCAACTGCTGCACTGATAAAGGAGATGGAGAAATGAGTGGCTGGCTCGAACCTGTTCCTGCAGAGCGATCTGCTGCGCGCGCTCGATGACGCGCACCGACATCTCCTCCTCCTTGATCTGCTGCTGCGTCTTCGCCGCCTGCAACAGGCACACACACACACACACACACTCAAAATTAATTAGCACTTCGGTCAGCGCGTTCGCCGACAACGAGGGTTGGGACTGGTTCCAAGGTTGAAGCGACCCAGGCAGCCAGTCAAACAGCCCTCCGCGACCTAACCAGAGATCAGTGAATGTCTCGTGCAGCCAGTCCTAGCTAGACCTGACAGGCAAGGTGGGGCTTCGGGTCACATGTTGCCATTCTGTTGCTAACAGGTGTGTCAATGCCGCGGTCACTTTGCAAAGCAGTGATTTTGTTCTTCGCTGAATAAATTATATTGGTTCGGTGGATTCGTCCGCGTAGGTCTAAGTTGCACTTGGTAGTGTCTAGGCACAAAAAAAAATTCAAAACCTGTCTGTCGACTCAGAAAGGCACCCTAACTGAGCAAAGTTCAGAAACGCACCGTGGGACATCCTGTATCTCGACTTTTGGGTTTTTTGTTTGTCGGGGACGTAGCTCAGTGGTAGAGCGCGCGCTTAGCAATCGTGCAATAAAATGCGCGAGGCCGGGGGTTCAATTCCCCCCGTCTCCAGTGCTTTTTTGCGCTTTTTTCGACATATTTTTCACATAAAAGCTTTTGACATAGCCTCCCGTACGAGCTCCGCGACCCATTTTACCTCCGAAACCCTTTTTTTGGCCTTTTTTCAGTTTTTTTTGGGGAAAATTGCATCTTTCCGCATTTTTCATGCCATATAATTCGTGTGCGTTGTTTTACACAAGTTTGACATGCGCTATGTGCGTGCCCACCTGCAGAGAGTAGGCAAGGTCAGCCTTGGCCTTGTTGGCGTTGACCTCCTTGTCGTAGCCGGCCTTCTTGAGTTCGTAATCCCTCTTCGCCTTAGCGATCTCGATGTCGTTACTGTACTTCGCCTCCAAGCGTTTCTCCTCAGCCAATGCCTCCTAAATCACCCCGAGACACGTAGTTCCACTTGCGACTTGGTTTTAGGAACCGAGAATACATGGTCAGGATTTCGTATTGTTACTAAAATGCTAAAATCGAGCAGACAACTTCAGCACCTCGGCAAAAAACGTGTAGGATTTCATAAGCCAAGCTTCTCCATCGTTCGCGGAGCATCGGGCAGACGCGGTACAGAATACAGAACTGTTTTCTATGCAAATCGGTCACGTATGTACATGTACCTTGATGCGCGCATCCCTGTTCGCTTCCGCCTCTCCGATCCTCGCGTCGCGCTTCACTTCCGCCGTTCGGCTCATGCCCAGCGCGCGAAGGTAGCCCTGTATCAGTATCGGGATCAGGCCCGATCAAGCCGGATCAAGGCAACGAAACCCCCCCCCCCCTCCGAGTAACTTCCACAGGAATATCCTTGACTGGACAGTACACAGAAATAAAAAATCACTTCGTCGGCGGAGCAAACTTTTGCGCGAAACGAAAACGCTCCTAATTCTCTACATTTTCAGAATGTTGGATAAAAAATATATGACGCTAAACATCTACTAAGTATGTGCGTCTGACATTGTCTCTTCCGGAAAGTTCACCTATGGGCCGGTTGCATTTTTGCGTGCAGGAAACGTCAGACGAAAATGGCCTTTTTTGGCAAAATTAATTGTGGCCCCAAGATCCACCTCCCCCAGCTGATCAGGGGGCTCTGATCAATCGATCAGCCGAGCCGAAGCACCTCGTCGTCGCGAATGTCCTTGAGCGTGTAGGAGACGACGGCGATGCCCATGTTCACCAGGTCCGAGCTCGCGACCTCGAAGACCTTCTCGGCGAACTTGTGTCGGTCTTGGTAGATCTCCTGCAGCAGCATACCACCTGGTCTGACTCTGGTGTGGTACAGACTCGAACACACAGGCGGCGCAGTGTCCCCCCCCCCCCCCCCCCGACATGGGAGACCCACACATGCCCACTTGGTGGGTGGATGGATGCCTTCTAGACCGCACTTTGGGCTGCCTCCTTTAAGCGAAAACTACCATATAAAGAAGAATCGGTCGGAACGGAGAGACTTTCGGTTTGTATGAGAATGTAAGGCTCTCAGAAGCGTATTTGGCCAAGCTATAGTCAAATATTGATCAGGGTCGCGTATGCCAAAGAGCAACCGATGTACAATCCTCAACTGAGCCACATTCCACAGCTTGTAGTTGCGTGCACAAACGTAGGCATCAGGCACGCGTACCTCCACAGTCATCAGGCCCATGATGGCGCGCTGGTGGCCCTCCAGGGTTTCCAGCGCGATCGATTGAATCTCCCGCTCGGACTTGCTGAGGAACTGCTGGCACGCGGCGGCCAGCATCACCTGCGACTGGCCCTGGATCTTCACCTAAAAGTGCAATTCCAATAAGCGAGTGCAATCACCGTTTAGTTGATCAGGCTATGCAAAAAGCCGAGCACCGAACTTTCGGAGAAAGATTCACACCCTACTCTCTTCAAAGTATCGGCGGTCAACCCACCAGGTACAGGTGACCGTTCTACGGGCAAATATTCGTTTGGTGTGCTGTGTGTTGAACAGTGTCGACAACAGAGGTGACGTGCCTGCGCGACCCCCGTGACGGTGACGGGTACGCCCAGTTTGGTGTAGACCCTGGTGGAGTGGACCTCCAGGGTGATGGTGTTCAACTTGATCTTCTGCACCTGCTGGATCACGGGCCACACCCACACGCGCCCGCCGGCCACGTAGCTCGGCTTGCCCATGCAGCAGCCTGAGCCGCTACTGAGTTTCGGGACAAAAGGAAAACGAAAAGAAATGGCAAAATTAAATTTTTTTCCAAATATAAAAATTGAAGCTAAAACGCTACCGCTGACGACCATCGCCTCGTTGGGACCGCACGTGTGGAAGGACATGGCGAAAGAATTTTAATTTTTTTTTTGAGAACAACAAAACTCGGCGTTAGCTAAAACACACATACAAACACAACCAACACAGCCAGCACACCACCGAGCCAGAAACGGTAAACGCGCATTTTTAAATGCAGTTTGTGAGGCGACTGCAAGCTCGTTTATGACGACATCCGAATTTGAGATGCAAAATACAGTATCGAAATGCGAAATATGCAAATTTTAATCGAAATTATTGCAAATATTGCAAATATTGTATTGCATATATTGCATTTTGCATATATTGCATAATTATTGCATATATGCATATATTGCATATATTGCAAAATATTGCATATTTTGCATAATATTGCATATTGCAAATAATCGAAATTTTTAGCGTCAATTCAAGCCAAGGTGGTACTTATGCTTAGTTTTAGGCCTTGCTAGGCTCAGGCCCATTTTTGTTTTACTGAGATTAAGTCTACCCACTCTGTCGGCCGCGTGCACCCTCCCTCTGCAACAAAACGGTCTCCCCTCCCCCACAACACAATGGTTACCGGTACGTGAGGGTTGGGAATCTGTCGAAACACCGACAGCCAGTTCCATTTAGGAAGACGCATCTGTGGGACGATGACGATGGCAAAGTCGCTGCCGAGATTCTTCTTGTCGCGACGTTTCGTCCGTGCGCTCTGCTGCTGCGTTGCTGCGTCTTGCATTGCATTTGCTTCAGGATATTGGAAATTAATAAATAAATGCATTCAACAAATCTTCGCGCAACGCAATTGCTTTGTCGAGAACCAAATTGAAGCACGACACCACTGAGAAAAAGTTGGACAAAGATACAACAGTATAAAAAATTTAAATACGCTGTGACTGTGTTGCATGTATTGGTTGTGTATTTTAGTTAACGCTCGCTATTGACGAGTGACGTAACAGGCACGCCTAATTATTTTCTTCTATACTGTGGTGCTCAAATTTATTACAATCCACCCCTGGGCACATGTAGTATTTGTTCTCGGTGTACAAACAGAACCACCTTCCACAATCTGCAGCTACCATGCAAAATCTGCTGCCCTATGAATCTACTAACACTGTACTTACATGCTTTGTAGAACCGCTTGGGGTGGACCGAAAACGTAGTACTTGCGCTTGATACTGCTAATTCTCCAGAAACGTAGAGTTATTGCCGATTCGCCTACCTCCCAACGAGTTTTGCTCGGCATACCTGTAACCGGGTCTGGAAGAGTGGGGGGGAGTAAATGGCCAAATTCTGGGGGGTGGAGCAAAAAGTGGGGGGGTAGCTGGCCATTCTTTGAGTTATACTTGTACTTTTTGGTTAAAAATGGGTATCAATAGGGTCTAAACAGTGTTATTCAGCTGTTTTTTGGTCATATAACACTGAAAAGCACTCAAATGCACCAACATTTACTCACTTTTATCGTTTTAGACTGAGTGAAAATCCCTTGGGCAAATTCTGGGGGGAGGGTTCGGGGAGTAGGAAAAATTCTGCGGGGGCCCCCAACCCCCCCCCCCCCCAGTTACAGGTATGTTGCTCGGCTACTACCACGGGCGTAAACAACGAATGCTCGCTGGAGCAAGTTTCTCACTGTAGTATAGCATGAATAGGTAACTTGTGTTGCTGTTTACCTATAGCTTTTTAAGATGAGGTAAAGTGGCCCCCACCCCAGATGCCCGCTTCGATTCTCCAAGTGTATCTAATGCCCCCATTCTACATGTCTGTGTCTATTTCAATTGCATTGGTCCATCGCGGAGTGAAAACAGTGTGGTCTGGCCCTCGTTTGCCGATTCGTGTTAGCTGGCGAGTTGTGCGCGTCGCGTTCTGCGGAATGGTCGTATGAATCCGCCGTACTATTCCACACTCTCTACGAAACGCAAGCTGCCCTTTGATAGACGGACTACGGATCGAAAGCCACTACCTAGGTAGCTGTTTGGTCACAGACAGACAGACACATGAACGCAGTGTGAATGCAAGGGCGTATCCAGGTCAAGACTCATGGAGAGGGATCACAGCGCCTCAACAGTGAAATTTAGAGGTTTGCACATTGCGTGTCTTAATTCATGTACATTACATACAACATACAGCACCTATGTCTCAATTCAACCAACTGCCACTTTGAAATTTCGAATCTTGTTGCCCTCCTACATGTACCTCGTGTACTTCAAAATCCAGCTCCAAAATCCAGTTTTGGTTCAGCAGCGTAAGTCAATTTGAAATTGAACAGGAGCAGCGCTGCGATTCGGCGGCAAACGCTGTTAATTTTGTCGTTGGGAAGAAGATTGGCTAACGAATTATTATCCTATCTCCATGGACCTCTCGGCCTTCTGGATCCGCCCTTACAGTGCGTGGATGATCACCCGAATATCGCCTTCTCACGTGTGTGTCGATGGGCCGCTCTCAGAGATTGCACCACTTCTTTCGCCTTTGTTTCTCGTCAGTCGTCGCTTCATCGCTCAAACTGTCGACTGATACGTTACGGTGTCGCCCTTGGGCCCCAGTGGACCGACGCGCAAAAGAGAGGCGGCCGTGGGCGCGACCTGCGCGCTGGCCTCTCCTCCAATTCTCACTGGGAGACTGGCACGTGGCTCGACGGCGGCGGCGTCCTCCTCGAAGAAGGACTCGTGCAGGGGGTCGCAGTCGGTCGCCTTGCGTCGACCCTCCTTGTCCTGGCGCAGCAGACGGCGCCTCTTCGTGCTCGCAGTCGACGTCTGAATTCGCGGTGCTGCCTTATTTCTTTGCTCGCGAGACGTTCGTGTTTGCTGTTACAATGCGCGCGCGGTTAGTAGAGAACCAGTGGGCCAAGAGCCAGCCAGGCCCCATTGCGTGGGGGATGCGGCGGTCGATCCTTGCTGGCCAGGAGAACTTGCCGCTTCAAGAGACACGACCCCATGAGTCCCCTCGCCGGAGAGAGTGGTTGTATGACCCGTCCCATCAATCACCCGCCCAATCTTTATCGATTGAATTTTCAAATCTCTCCTTGGCTCTGGCGTCTCTACCTGGTGCAGGAGCGGCCTCCTGGGCGAGCTGCCGCCGCTGGGCCCTTCGGCGCCGTTGCTGCTGCTGGCGGCGATCGAGAGCGGGTCGTGCTCGTGCGTCCGGTTGAACGTGCGCACCGCCTCGCAGAGATAGCCGTTCTTCAGCTCGTGAATCAGGAAGCTCGCGAGACGAGCGCCCGACGTAGGCGTGGCCAGCGGCCCTGCCACGCCCCCTACGGCGCCCGCGGCGAGCGGGTTCGTGGACGGCGCTGCAGTGTTGGCCAGCGAGTGGGACTTGTGATGTCCGACATGTCTGCCGAGATCCAAATCGACGTACAGGCGCTCGAACGAGGCCATCATGATCTGCTTGGCCACCTACAGCGCTCTCGTGTGCGTGCGAGCTTTCCTGAACCAAAAAATGCCAACCTTCCAGTCTTCGGCGTTCATGTTCAAGTTGTAGCGGCGGTGGACGATGCCGATTTGGCGCAGAGACCTGCGCACCTCGTTTAGATTCACCGTGGGACAGAGCAGCTCGCCGATCACGTTGTCTAGAAATTGGCAATGGCGTAATTTGCTTGTGCGATTGGGTTGCGGGGCGGCTCACAGAGATAGAGTCCGATGATGTCGCTCTGCTTCTTCAGCAGCTCGTTCTCTCTCAGGCTCTCGGCGTCCGTGGCGCGAGCGCCGAAGCCTCGCTCGGCCAGGCGCGGGTTGCTCCGGCACACGGCCACCAGCATCTCCAGGCCCAGCTCGCGCAGCCGACCCATCTCGAGCGGGTGGCCCCCTGGCCCGCCCGGGCCCCCCTCGGCCGTGGGCCAGGAGCACTGCATCGTCAGCTTCTTCGTGCGCGTACCGGTGCTGACACGCGTCAGCAGCGCCGTGTGCTCCCTGGAATTCCTGCAGTGCGTGCGTGCGCGTTCGTGCGTGCGTCCAGCCGCCCACCCCACCCCATCTTGGTTCCATCCTCCTCGCTGTTCCTTCGCGTCTCGTCGGTCCTGCGAAAGCGGTAGAAGACCACCCAGTCGGTGGCGGCCTGCATCACCAGCATCGCGTTCGACACGTCCGTTAGGTAGAACTGAGGGCCGTCGGCGGAGACTTCCCGGAATTTTCAGCTACGGTATAGCATGTCAATCTCAACAAACAGCTGATTATGTCTCGTCAGGTAGAAAACGAAACTCTCCTGGATTTTATCTTTCGTAATTACGTAGCTCAAAAAATTCAGCCCTCTCTTGGGTCTTGTGAACTAGAGAACGTGTTTGGCTTGCCAAAAGCCTGTAAACCTCCCAAAAAAGAAGCGTCCTAGTCTCGGCAGACGGCCCTGTAGGATGGCTCTGGACATGGTGTCGCTGTCCGCCTCCGAGAGCGGCGTCCAGGCGGCGGCGGCGCTGGCCGTCGCGTTTCCTGCACGCTGCGTGGCGTTCGTTAGAGGGGAGAGGTGCGTCCAGTTGGCCATGTCCGAAGGGGGCGCGCTGTCCGCGGCGGGCGGGGGCGCACTGAAGCCGAACGCGTCCATGGCGCTGTTGAGCAGGTAGACCGAGTTGCAGAGCAGGAACTTGACGTTCATGAACTGCAAGCAAACGTCCGAGTCGAGATTTAGACAGTGACCACAAAGAGCCCGAGAACAATGTACAGGCAACAATGTATGTACGACTCATGTACATTTGGAGTAGACGACTGCTGCTCGGTAACGAGCCGAACTCTGGGGTTATTTCGGCCGAGGTTATAACAGCCGAGGTTATTTCGAATGCGTAGAAAGAAGGTACATACGTGGTCTACTCGTTAGATATTGTACCTAGAAATTTCCAAAATGCCCCCAGGGCGCTCGTTTGTTGGAGGATTTACGGTGCTCCACTATGTAGGTGTGCACTCCACGATTGCCACTCGAGGAGACGCTCACGAGTAGCATGAAGTTGACGGCTCGATTGGACCGGCCGGCTCCGGCGGCGTGATGGTGGCCGTTGTGGCCGGCCGAGTGCTGGCCCACCGCGGGGTCGTGACTGTGGATGTAGAGGCGCTTGAGCATGCTCGCCGTGCACAGCACCACCAGTAGGAAGGGCGTGGGACAGCGCAGCAGCAGGTCCGGAATCACGCGGCAGCCTGCGCGCGCGAGCACTGGTCAGCGTATACGCGCACGCGCGCGCACGCACGCACGCACCGGCACGCACGCACGCGCGCACCGGCACGCACGCACGCACGCACGAACGTACCAAGCACGAATAGCTGGTTGGCGTTGAGGACGTTGAACTTGACCGTCTTGTGGATGGTCGTGACGTTGGTGCGCTGGTCGAAGGTCCAGCAGTCGATGAGCGTCTTCTCGACCACGCCCGCCGGGTACTGGACGAGGATGGACACGAGCGCGATGGTGATCCCGATCGCCGTCACCGACACGCAGCGGCTCGAGCGCATCAGCAGTGGATTCGAGATCGCCAAGTAGCTGAAGCGGCAAACCACCCTGCTCAACATCGCAACGTTGCCCGAGCCTAACGCATTCAACCAACGACGTGCCGTGCCCGTGAGTGCAATTGACACTGAATTGGGTTCAAAATTATTGGTCACCCGAAATCAATAAGCGGCCACCGAAAACTATGTATGATCGAGCACCAACTAGTGATGGCAACCTACCTAGCTAGGTTACCTACCTAGTAGGTTACCTAGCCTTTTTTCGGCCTAGGTAACCTAACCTAACCTACCTAGCGCGAAAATCGAGCTACCTGTACCTAACCTACCTACCTAGATTTTGCCGTTATCTACTAGGTTACCTACCTAAGCTAAAATTTGTGGAGTCAAAAAATGGATTCGTGCAAACTGAAACATATTGCAGATACAAGTAGGCTAACGTGGCCATTGTTTACGTTTGCGGCGGTCAAATTTGATTCGTTCTTGTATTGATGTTGGCAAGAAGATCATTTCTTTGTCCGCTGCGTCTCTGACGAGATATTCGTAGCCTTGTCTACATTGTAGTCCATTGGACGTCTACAGAAACTAAATAGTTTTACTTTGCGAATGCTCCTCAAGAACACCTACTGAATCGGTGGGCGGGCGGGTGGCTGACCCAAGACTAGACCCTCAAATTTGACGTGATACAGGGTGGCCCACGGATGATGGACGCTCTTTGTTTTGCCGCCACAATTGCTACAGTGCTTCGATCGAGCTGAAACTTGGAATATATGTTGAAAATACTTAAATTTAGATGTGTGCCAAGCGAAATTGCGTTTGGTCAAGAAAACTTAAAGCTACACAGTATCAAAGTGTGCAGCCTGATTATAAAGGGAGATTACCGTAATTTTTAAGTACCGGAATTATCAAGGAGATAACGTACGCTCACAAGTCCAACAATATAGAGGAACTGAAAGAGTCCATTGTAATGGCATTCGATAGCTTGGAAAGTGATTTGTGCACAAAAAATTGCAGATCCGTCGTGGCACGCTGCGAAAAGTGCGAAGTGGCCGGCGGCAGTCACTTCGAAAATCAGTGATCTGTTTGGGGTGAAATAAAATTGATTTTGTAAACCAAATGCAATTTCGCTTAGCACACATCTAAGTTTAGGTATTTCAAACATATATTCCAAGTTTCAGCTCGATCGAAGCACTGTAGCAGTTGTGGCGGCAAAACAAAGGCGTCCATTATCCGTGGGGTGCATGGCAGATAGAGTGCATGCTAGCATATGCGCGCATGCGTGCAGGTGTGTACGCGTATGTCCGTCGGCGCGTGCGCGCGCGCGTGCGTGGGTGCGAGCGAGCGTGCGTGCGTGCGTGCGTGCGTGCGTGCGTGCGTGCGTGCGTGCGTGCGTGCGTGCGTGCGTGCGTGCGTGCGTGCGTGCGTGCGTGCGTGCGTGCGTGTGTGCGTGCGTGCGTGTGCTCAATGCATAGTGCTGGCAATCACAGCTCGGAAGTTTACAGTACATGCATGCAATATTGCCTGACACTTGACAGCTTGGAGTTACCTAAATTACCTACCTATAACCTAAAGAATTTGCCCGATTACCTACCTACCTAGCAGAAAGATCTAGCTTACCTAACCTAACCTACCTAAGGCCTTTTTGTGGCCAGTTTTACCTAACCTACCTACCTAAAAATAAAAAACGTTAAAATTGCCATCACTAGCACCAACAACTATGAACGAGCATCAATAACTATGAAATTCACTTGACGTGTGGCTACCGTATTCGTCTTGCGGAAATTTTTGCAACCCAACTTTTTGGCAGTGCCCGCAGTACCCCAGTCAGCCACAATACCACAGCCATTGTCTGTACAGTCACAGTCATTCTCTGAGTGTGGGCTCAATGACTCCACGTAGAGTTCTTCTGACTGTTTTGTTCTGCCTTAGTGACCATAGTCGCCACGAAAAGAGGCCATCGTAGGGTGCGGGGTTTCTGTCGGAATCCGCCGTGGATCAGAGATTGGTCTGTTCTTGAAGCTGCTATTGGGGGTGCCTTGACGCCGCATGTTTGCTGAACCACCCCGACGACAGGCACCAGACCAGGCAGTGACGAATATGGCCGGTTATGACGTGACTGCTCTCCCCGGAACTGGTTAAGTGGGGGAGGGGGCATAATGTGATCAGTGTTTGTGATCCGCGATCAGCGCATGCACATACATACTACACAAGCCCATCCAAAAGACATGTCCACCAGTCCAGTCCTCTCAACGAGATATACAGTAGCTCGTCGGCCGCACCGTTCGACGGAGATGGCGATGACGTGCCACATGGAGGCGGTGATGGAGGCGGCGCCCAGGGGCTGTATGAACATGAGCGAGTAGGCGCTGTAGCCGTAGAGGGGCACGGTCGAGTAGAGCACGGACGTGACGCCGTGCCCGAAGACGCTGCACAGCAGCAGCATCGAGTCCCACAGACACAGCAACTTCAGGTGCAGACTTAGTCTGGCGCTGATCGGCAGACGCTTGTTCTGCAACTGCGCTGCGCGCGTGCCGGTGCGTGCGTGCGTGCGTGCGTGCGTGCGTGCGTGCGTGCGTGCGTGCGTGCGTGCGTGCGTGCGTGTGCCGTGCGTGCGTGCGTGTTTGTTTGGTGGTCGCTTTGAGCAGTCTATGAGCACGTCACACACGTGCACAGGTACTGAATGTTTGACATCATCACATGACGCAAGCGTCTCGTGGGGCGTTAAGAGCCCATGTAGTAGGTAGGTATGTAAGTGAGGCAGAATCGGCTTAATGGGACCTTTGAAGCTGTGCGAAACTCCGAGTTGCAACTTTGCACGTATCCGTTGTATTTAGGGTCAGCGCATTTGAAAGAAGCGCTCGGGCTTCGGAAAAACCGGTCTTTCGAAATGGGGGCGCCGCTTTTATTGAGAGAAAAGTACCCGCCCTGCTCGTGATGTCATGCGTTCACACAGCATCAACACGCACGTAGACTTGTCGGAAGAGGAGCGCGCTGCCCAACACGCCCGTGCAGGCCATCGAGCAGGTGAGCAGTCCATTGGCGTAGTAGCTGAAGTCCGCATACCTCCGGAAGGCAAGCCAGCTCCGCTGCACCTCCGACAGTTGGATACACTGCGGCGCCGTAGCCTCCCACAAGAGCCGGAAGAGGGGCGGACTGTGCACAGAGGTGGAGGGAAACTCTTGGCAACATGAGGAATGCCGTCACGGTAACACATAACTGTACTACGCAACCATTTGATTTGCGCAAACAGACGTGCCAGGATTGTTCAGACTGCAAACTGAGTTGGGCCTGAAGGTCATTATTGTTCGTTCGTTGTACGGTAGCTCTACCACTATAATTTGAGCGATGCCGTAAATTTGGCCGTTGTTGAAAGCAAGTTAATTTTTAAATAGGTGATCAATTTTGAAAAGTAAAACCGAAGTCCCGAAAAGCGTGCACCGCTCGCCAGTCGAATTGTTCGGACGAGTTGTTGTGGTCGGCGTCGAAGGTGGCTGCCGACATGCTGCTGCTTCGGAGCGCGAGAGCGGCCGGCGGTTGTCGTCGGGACGGCGGTTGCGCGGCGTCGAGTAGCATCGGTGAGTTGCGGGCTGAGCAGAAGAAGCCGTCTCTAATGGACAGGAAGCGGCGCCGTCTGATGGCCTCTCGCGCAATTAACCGATTGCCCCATGTTTCGGCTTATGGGCCCCGCGGAGCTTAAGCTCTAAACTCCAAGAAGCGCTGGGTCGGCGCGCCAACCGCTAATTGCCTAGGGAGCGAAAGGTGAGCCTGTGGGAGAGTGGATGAGCTGCAAAGGAAACACGTGGCCCGACCCGGTACGTGTATATGACCTGCGCGCCTGACTTATACGTACACGTGGGTGCGCGTGCTTGTTCTGCACCCGTAGGGATGCCATACGGACACCTTAATTGGAACCACCACACGGGCAGGTCGGTGCGTATTTAGACTTGTGGCGCCCGGGAGAGATTGGCTTGACTACTGCCTACAGCTCTAGGAAGCGGCATTTGAAGGACTTCCACTGGATCGAGATTAAACGTGAGGGCGTCAGGGATACGGTTTCATCCGGGCCACAGGTGAGGAACTTAAACGGAGAAATTTGTAATCGCTGCCGTCAGTGACGCGTGTTTTTCGCACGCATGTTTAGATCGGTGCTCTATATACGTGCGGCTGCTCGCAAGAGGCCAGCCGCTAATGAGGGAAGTTCCGTCTCGTCCGGAGAAACAATATTGGCCTCGTCTATTCAACTGCCACTTTTTTCCAGCGCTTTCCGGATAAACACGGCCATCAACTCACGCTCACGGAGTGCACACATCGCAATGTACTTCGCACAACAGAAAAAAAAGCAGGTACTGGGATAGTCGAAAGCAAAGGTGGCAGATCAAACCCTGGCTTTAGTTCGACTGAGCTGCAGGGCAGGGACCGAGCCCTAACTGGGCCGCTGCAAAGGTAATAGAGGCCCACAATCGTGTTACTCGTATGCTAAGCGAAGCACTCTGAGTGTCTGAATGGCGTGGGAGTGAGAATGGAATCAATGACAAGTAATGAATCTGTAAAGTGCGGGGTAATGTTGAGTTGAGAGTATCAGAGTAGGGAAGGCTCATTTGCGCAAGTCGACAAGATTCACACAAGAACAGCGAGTGTTTATAATTTCTAGCCAAAGGCTCTTGGTTGTACATACAGCTACTGGTTGTGCACACATTCTAAAAATTCCCAGCGTCCGGATGTGTGTGTGTGTGTGCGGGTGCTATAGGTCTGGTCTGGTTGTCAATAAAATGTATTGCGCGCCATTACTTAGCATACCTATGTAACTCGGCGCCATTGCACAAGCGGACACGCACGTTCGCACTAATTCTATAGGCATCAGCAAAGACCCGCAAAGCAAACAACGTTAAGTAACCCTATAGGAAATAAATAGAAACAAAAACACTCGCGCAAGCTACTCTAAGAAATTTTAGCAGTAGCAGCATTTGTGCAAGCGTTGTATTGGGCGCCATGTCCGTCATGACGACTGGGGCCGAACAACGCCTGGCCTGGCTTTCGTCGTCTTGGCTGAGGTGCCATTCATTGCCATGCCAAGAGATTTCCGCTTGAGCATGGAGATGAGCTGGGGACACCATTGCCCATTCCCATTGCTACTAGACCAGAGAGAAGTCAGCGCATGTGCCTAGTGTGCAGCGGATGTCCTAGTGGTTAGAGAATCGGCTTCTTGTGCGTATGGTTCGGGGTTCGATTTTTGATGGACACCACAAACGAGGATTTCCTTGTCAATGGATTTTCTCGCGCGCTAGACTGCAGATGGCGTTCTTCTCAATGTCTTTTGGCGGTCCTTGTGGGCAGTCCTGTATGCCTCTAGACAAGAAGAGACGCCATGGAGATGGGATGCAATAAGGCATTACCATACAAAAATAGAAAAAATAAAGTTTCTGTAAATATTTTTGTACATTCTTTCTTAATTCCCAAAAATACGTTCTAATTTCTATCAATCGATTCAGTGGGCCGCGCTACCCTTAATCCAACACTTCACAGTTGCTCAAACGTACCCCCCCCCCCTAAACCATAGCGCGCAAACCCTTAATCATAGCGCCCCTGAAACTCTCGGCGCGTGGACGCTGGGTTCGCGCGCGTTGTAGTACTTGTGTAATCTATTGGGCACCGCGATAATGATCAGCCAGACGCTCTGAGAGTTGAGCGCGCATTGGCTGGTGTTTGCTCGTCGTTCAGTAGTTGTACATAGGTTGCGCACTCTATACGTATTTGAGTCTTTGTGTTTTGTAAGCGCTATGTATCAATCAACACTACACGTACACCGTTGGCATTCGCATAACGTTTATAGCGGCGTATTGTGTAGCGCACTTGTGCATTCTATCAGTTTCCATGGCATAGTGAGTAAGGGCTAGAGCTGTAAACCGAAAATATTTTTGGTTCGGTAACGGTTTGGTAATTACCGAAAAAATATTTTCGGTAATAATCGGTAACGGTAATTACCGAAATTTCAACATCGGTTGTCGGTAATTTTCGGTGAATTTCGGTAATCTCTAAGCTATGTACCAGTTCCTCCTCAAACGCAATAAAACGACGTCTAAAGCCAATTAAAGGTTATCGAAGTGCTGGTACGTTTAGAGAGGTATGGTAGGTATGTATACACTTGTTTTACAACAAGAGTCACTGAAAATTCTCCATTTAGCGGCTTGACCGATTGAGTGTGTGTCCTCTGAGCGATACATCTTCCTATCTGAAACTGATGCAAGTTATGACATTAATTCATTGATTGAATTAGTCTTGCACATCACAAGAAAATGGATCGTTCTTGCGCAGTATAGTTTGCCCTCGTTTTGCAGGCGTGTGCGACTGTGTGTGCGTATCATGGTTGGTGCGTGCTCGGCTCTGTCTGACAGAGCGATGGCAGCGCTTCCTACCTTCTCTCCCGCAAGGCATACGAATGAAATAAGGATCTTGTATCGTGCATTGAGTCCCAATTTATCATGTACTACGGCTTGCATGCTGTGAATTCGACAGCCAAACACTCTAAATGAATAAAAAAACATTACTGAAAATTACCGAAATTTACCGAAGAATAAGATCGGTAATTTTCGGTTTCGGTAATTACCGAAATTTTAAAATCGGTAATTTTCGGTTTCGGTAATTACCGTTACCGAAAAAAGATCGGTAATTTTCCGAAAATCGGTAATTAGCAACTTCGGTTTACGGCTCTAGTAAGGGCGGATTTCCCCTGACTAGGGGACCCCATGATCAGCAGAAATTGGCCTCAGCAATGAGGTGCAAATCCACTGGTAAACTAAATTTACTAAGTTACGTATACCGTGACACACAAAATTGTCCCGTGCTGGTGTCGAACCCGAGCGAGCGAGACAACGCTCCGAGACGACGCCCTAGACCAGCGAGCTACCGGCCATCGTGCAACTTGTGGTGTTGTTACGTACAGATACCTACATCAATGGAGTCTCTGTCGTCTTCTCAAGCCCCCTCCGAGTGCCGATTCTTGTTCAGCGCTCGGTTCCTAATTGCCCTGTTCCTATTCTGCGAGACCGTAGCGACATACGTGCACATGGCCAACCTGAGCTTCGCCTTGGTATGCATGGTTGACACGCCGGAGGATGGAGATGCCATGGCTCGCGACAATGGCACTGCAGCTGAGCTCACGCTGCCTACCAACGAGAATCACAGTCTACTTGGGGTGAGCGTGTTCAAAGAATACCCGAGAGCCACTTCTACAGAGTGGGCGACCGCTAACTTCGGACGTTTGTTGTTTCGCCAATGTTTCAAGCGTTCCTCCATAGATTTTGTTGAAATTTTGAGCACTTGTGTAGAAAGGCTTGGCCTAGACCCACGACAAATTTCAGTTTATTCGACCCACGCAAGCATCTGTTATGGCCTAACATACAGAACGAGTCAATTTTCATACTGCCAACCATCCCTGTCCAGTCAACACACTTGGCGCATCTCTTAGCTACAGAACGGCAAATTTTGGGAGTAAAGTTCAGCGTCGACGTGTTCAATCGTGTTCTCAATGGCTCCTTTGAGCTGTTCAACAGAATTTTGCGGCTGGGCGTATACGAACTATTTCTTTCACGTTGCCCAGATGCAGAAGTCGACAGGACTGATGCAGCCATGAGTAGCGGTTTGGTATATTGCAGATGTCGGAAGTTTATGACCAAGCGGAGTTCACCTGGTCCAAATCAACTCAGGCCACCTTGCTCGCCGCTTTCTATCTGGGCTCCTTTGTCATGATGCTGCCTGCAGGTGACTTATTCTGACCCCAACTTCAGGCTTACCTACATTGTAGTAGTAAGAAGGGTGAAGCCATTTAGTCCAGTAAATCAGCAGATGTGCCTCTTACTATTGATATTGTGCTTTGCCTTCAGTGCGACTTTGTGAGCACTTCGAAGCCAAGACAGTAATGATGTGGTCTGGGCTCGTTCTGGCCGTGACAGCATTCTTGTCTCCGATATCAGCCAGGTGGCGTGTTGGCCTGTTTGTGCTGCTCAGATTCGTCGGCGGTATGGCATTGGTGAGTTGGCTCAGAGAGTTGAATGAAGTCGACTAAAGTCACTGGCGATTGTCTAGGCCTGCATCTATCCGACGCGCTATGTCTACTCGGCAAGGTATGGCAAGGCAGATAGGTATGGTATGGCAGATAGGCAAGGCAGTGACCAATAGGGCTGGTCGTGGCCTAGAGCCCGCGCCCTTTGGAAACTGTCGTGTACCTGCTGCCAACTGGCCGCACAATTTCACCCACACGGGTGATGTTGTGCGGTCAGTTGACACCTGACGGCAGCAGGGCACACTGGTAAAAGCGGAAACGCTCAACCAGCTGGGCCAGGTGCCTCCCTTCGGGGAGTGGGTGAAAGCCCCAACCGCTTTTTTGAAATGTCTAGGTAGGCCAATGCAACCCCACAAAAAAAGCTGCATACTTTACGTTTTCTGCCCTCCATTTGTCTGTTTTTGCTTTCCCCACAAACTGCAATGTCACAATGGGTTGTCTAAGATAGGTTTTCAAAATTGCGCGCGGTACTCCCAGAACGCATAGACCACTGTGTCGCAGCCCAAAGTCGAACCGCGCCACCCTTTTGCCAGTGCGTCGCGCCATTTCAGATGGGTCACTCCCGTAGAGCGAAGCAAGATTGCAGCTTCGCTGCATTGTGGCTTGTACGGAGGTGTTGTGGTCGCGTTTTTGGGCAGCGGCTTCCTCTGCCCTCTGCTTGGCTGGCCAAGCGTCTTCTATGCTACAGGTACATTGTCAGCTGCTTTCAAAAAGATTCAGTAGGAATAAGTTTGCGGAGTGCAGCTGAAACCGACGCCTGTATTGTGCGTTAAATGGAACTGTGTACTTACCTACATAGGTATACTGCTGCTGGGACTGGCACTGCTGGGATGATCAGTTTGCCCCTCAGTGAATTGTGACAAGTGTTCGGTTCGACATTCAGGGCTGTGCAGTCTGATCTCGTGTCTTATCACCTGGAAGTGGATCACGGACGGCCCGCATGAGAGTCGGTGGATCTCTCCAGCTGAACAGAGGTACATTCTCAGCGCAACGCATGGCCAAGTCAGCAACTCAAGAAAGGTGCGCAGAGCTGCATGCGTGCAGCTGCGCATTATTTCAAGTTATCGCTTAGCTACATACCTACCCGTATTATTCAACAGAAGGTATTTTGCAAAATTCTATTCGATGTATTGAAGTCCCATGTTCTAGCGACTTCCGACCCCTTGGTTAGCGATTATTCGGTCCCCACCAGTTTGGGCCCAAGCAATGAGTCATTCAACGTGCCATTTCGGTAGCTACATGATGATGACCGAACTGCCCACCTACATGAAGGAGTCGCTTGGCTTTGGCGAGAGAGAGGTTCGTCTGCTGACGCCACTGAGTTTGGCACGCACGCACGTACGCACGCACGCGCGCACGCACGCACGCAACCACGCACGCACGCACGCACGCTCGTCGCGAGCACGGTGCGTCCGCGAGCACGTACGCACTTTGAGAATTCCTATCTTTCCTCGGCTACGTACGTCACCAACTGCGTGTCGCTTCTGACGACCGGTTATTTGGCCGATTGGCTCATGCAGCGCGGCCGATTGACCGGAATCACAGTTCGCAAACTCATGAACGCCATCGGTGAGTCGACGATCTATTGGATCGTTCGTTTTTGCCGAGTATTCCGGGCCCTACCTACCGTATTGCCTCCCAATCACTGCCAAACTGCACGGCCTTGCTCGGCAGCAGGAGATGTGTTTTCTGTACCTTTTCTTTTTTCGCTCTTTTCGAATTGCAGCAGAACTCGGCTTGGGCCTGTCTCTGGTGGCGGCGGGCTACTGCTCTGCGACTCAGCGGTACCTGGCGGTCATCAGCATCGCCGTGGGCCAGGCGCTGTTCGGCGCCCAGGCGTCGGGACGGACGGCGAACGCGATCGACATGGCGCCCGCCTACGCGGGCGCAGTAGGCTCCGCCACGAACTGGCTGGCCGTCGGCTCTGGTGCACTCTGTCCCTACGTCGCCTCCTCGCTCGCCCCTGATGTGCGTTGCTGACGGGGGCGGGACAACGGACGCACGACAGGACGCACCCAAATATTCTAGGGCACTGCGGAGCAGTGGCGCTCCGTGTTCTGGCTGACGGCGGGCGTGCTCGCCTTGGGCGCGGCATTCTTCGCAGCGCTGGCCTCGTCGGACATTCAGCCTTGGGCGCGACTCCCCGCCGACCACGACGAACTGATAGGCGGCGATCCAGCCGTCAGCGATCACGACAGCGATCGCGATCGCATCAGTAGCTATCGATCGCTGTAGGGTCACCAGACCAGCCGCCAGAGAAGCTGTTGTACAGGCGCTTTCTCCACATTGTTGTTCCAGCAAGCAACGCGCTGGAAAGTACGCGCTTGCATGAACTCTTGAAGCAGCCTGTTGAATTCGCAGTGCTCGCTCTCTTCTGGGCTTCCGTTCGGCTTGACGACTGTCCGGCCATCGCTTCGTCTCCATAGTGATCGGTCTTCGTTGTGATACGTATCGGTTTCGGACAGAAAACACCATAAAAAACGCTTTATTTTAAACGGCCCAAATTTGACATTTGGACTTTGAAAAGTTGAGGAAAAATTGGCGCCTGGCGCGATGGGAATTGAACCCACGTCTCTGGATTACCGGTCCAGAGTGCTACCCCTACACCACGAGCGCACACCAACTGCTCCACAATATTTGAAATGGGAAGGCAAAGACAAAGAACGATACCGTTTGACGATCCCGTTTCTTCCCCTGACGATCCCGTTCGGAAGCCTCACGGGGCAACCGTTTCGTATCTGGCTGACATTTCGGTGTCTTATTAAGTGACTATTTGGGCTGCTGAAACTCGTTTGGTAGCTGCTCACTGGCTTGGGTACAGGTCCCGCGTGCGTGCGTCCGTTCACACGCGCGCGTGCGTGCATTTAGATGGGTGCGTGCGTGCGTGCGTGTTTAAGCCTAAGCCCAAGCCTGCGCCTAAAGCGTAAGCCTGTCTTCTTTAAATGAGTAAAACAAAAAATAGAACGCACTAAAGTCACGACAAAAAGAAAAGGGGCACCAGAGGCTGTTGGTGCACGTCGGCGCGGCCCTTTAGCTCCTCCCAACTGCCCACACCTGCTACCCGCGTTTAGACATTGACAAATTTTTCTGGCCCCCCTGTCGCGTCGGGTCAGAGTGATATTAATGCCGAAGCAGCGTTCCGAAAATGCCGAAGCAGCGCCAAAAATTGCGAAGCATCAGCGCCAAAAAGTAGTGAAAACTGCACAGAAATAAAGGAACCGTTAAAAGGAAATGTATAGACTGCAAAAAATTGTCATGCCAAGGGTGTTAACGTTCAAAATAATGCCGAAGCAGTCAAAAACGCGTCAGGGCGGAATGATAAGGCCAAAATAACGAGGCAGTGGCAAAATAACGAGGCAGTAACGGAAATTAACGAGGCAGTGATGGAATTCTGAGAATAATGACAAAAAAACTTGCGAAAAACAGAGAAGATTACAATACACTTCAAAAACTAACCCCTTGAAAGTGTTTGAAGGCCAAAAAAATAACGAGGCATTAGAAAAATAACGAGGCACTAAAAAAATAACGAGGCTCTGCGTGTTTATTGATAATACTGTAGAACCCTTTTTGAAGCAGAAACCTGAGACGAAAAAGATATGGGGAAGTGGCGTGTTGGGGGAGGTTTCAGTCATGTGTGTGGGCAAGATCCGATGTTCAGCGACTTATCTTTGACTACCTATAAATCCGGAAGATCGAGTTTGTCATATCGACGTTTGGCAGTCGAGATCTCGGTTCTGATTTGATGATATAAGATGACCGACAACTATTTTAACATTTGTTTGCAGACGCTGACTAAACAGCACGTCGCAGCATCGTCAGTTCTGCGCCATATTCGCGACGAGAACATTGGCAGTCGTCTTCTTGGCCGACCACGAAACTCCAATGGAGTCGTCGCGAGTGGTGCGGGGGGCGTCGAACACCACCCTCAGCAGATCGAGGCGAAGAAACTGGACAGAAAATTCCGACGCGCTGTTCAGCAGAGCGACATGGACCCCCGGCTCATCTACAAGTACTACAAATTTAATTTTCTTTTGTTGGGATTAGAGGGCAGATTCATTGCGTAAAAAATGTTTCAAACACAATAAGAATAAGTGTATACTAAGACTGCGTTCGTTTGCAGGCGCAAATTGAGAGTCTGGCCGTCGCTAAAACTTTCGCAGACAGAATTCCGCGTGTTGGTCCAGAGAGCATTGCGGCATGCATTCCCGGCTGGACGAACTGTCGCCACTCTTACTCACGGCACAAGTTTAAGAGAGGGCCCGCCGTTAGTGACCCTTTCAATGACCTGGCCCCGTACGAAGTCACGTATCGCGGCCGCTCTCTCGGAATGGCCACTCTCTCTCGCTCTCTCGGAATGGCCGCTCTCTCGGAACGGAATGGCCATACAATTTTTTATTCTAGGGCGTGCGTCGAAGACTTCGCAGATACGTATGGTCAGGGCGACGTGCTGGGCGGCCTGGCGGTTCGACGAGGCGAGCCCGTCCCACAGCAGCGGAATGGCGTCGACTGTGGCGTCTTTGCCTGCCAGGTGGCCGAATGCCTCAGCCGCGACTCCCCCTTTGACTTCTCACAGGCTGACATGCCCGTGATTCGACGCCGAATGATGTTCGAGCTGTTGTTCGGCGCATTGCTGGACAGATAATCGTTTTTTGTGTCCTGCTGTTTCTGTTGGTGACATTTTTTTCGTATCTCACTCGATCGCATCTCAGTTGTTCCATATGTGTCGTTGTCCGTTTTTTTTTATTAAAAAAATGCGTCTTCGCTAGTGGGGTCAAACTCATACTCATATGCGCGTCGCTAATTCACAACAGTAAATTTTCCGTTGCTTAGTTTTTTTTTAATTTGGGACTACCGTAATTATCATTGGATTTGCGTGTTTTATCATTCAGGCAACGCACCGGTGCGTTAACGGTCCACAATTGGAAATAAACGGTGCTTAACTGCAAGTACGGTACTGCCCAATTCAAACATGAGTCCGATTTGCAGCGTTAGTCTGGGCGTTCAAGATTGCTGTGTGGTGCATTTTGCTGTGCCTCACAGCACACCCGACACGATACACCTTTATGCACGAATAAATGCCTGTCGACGACAACAACGAATCAACTGGAAGCACTGGCGGATCCAGGATTTTCTGACAGGGGGAGGGGGGCAAGCTCAAAATTTTTTTCGGTTTAAATTTCAATTGGAGAGCTATATTTCGCGCGTTAGGCGCTGGAGCCCACTTTTCGCATGTTTTTCAACACTTACAACAGGCAGTGTCGCTACAAAACACACATTTTGCATTTTTGCGGTTCTTTAGGTTGTTTTTAGTAGAATACGTGAGACATTTTGTTCATTTCGAAATCGCGCCGCAGGCGAAAATTTTCAATGTTAACTGCCTCATTCCTTAGAATTTCAAGGAATTTAGCATGAGTTGTGGCCAAAAAGTATGCACAAAAGCGCGCGCCGCAGGCGAAAATTTTGGTTTTCCAACCTACATCTGAGCATTATTTTATTGGGCGAAACAGTCACATTAGGTCAGCATGCATCCCTTGCCCCCTTTACGCGCCTTACGCGCATCTCTACTTTCGATGGGCGAACTGAACCAAAATATAGAGTCAAAACCGTAGTCCAAACGCAGTCGTCCATACACTACAGCGCCGCAGGCAAACATTTTCCAGTTATAAGTGTGTAAATCTATGGGAAATTGGCCAATATTAGTCCGATTCGTCCCTCTTCCCTCTCGTCTGGGACCCCTCCGCCCCCTTTGCCTGCCCCCGCGACGTTCTCTGCCCCCAACGACAGCCCCCTGCCCCTTCTCTGCCCCCAACGCCTGCCCTCGGCCCCTTCTCTGCCCCAGCGCCTGCCCCCGCGGCCCCCCTTTGCCGACCACGACAGGTGGGGGCACGCCCCCCCGCCCCCCCCTTTGGATCCGCTAGTGACTGGAAGGAGTCAACACTGCAAATGAGATTACCACTGGATGAGCAATAAATTACGCTGAGATTAGCATTAAAGGATGAGTGAGCGAGCTTAACCAGTACAGCGCGGGATGACTTTCACGACCTTCACGTCTGCCGGTCGTAGAACAGCAGATAGGTGTCCTGCTCGGACTGCTCCTGACTGTCGACGGGGGCCCAGTCGGCGTCGGCGCCGAGCTGCACGACGGTGCTGTCGTCGAACCGCCACCAGGAGCCCAGCTCGTCGACCAAACCGTCCGCCATGTAGTGGCTGCTGTCGACGCTCGCCCCCCAGTGGTACTACACAACAAACCAGAAACTGTGGAGAATGTCACTCAACGCGAACTGAGCGAGCACTCAGGACGACGCTTCGCAGTCGGTACTTGGTCATCAGTGGCCTTTGCTGCGCGACAGCGGCGTTGACGAAGGGCGCGACGTCCAACTGCTTGGGCACGTTCACCGCAACGCCCACCTTGTTCAAGTCCGCGTCGGACCTACAATTCAGTAACAAAGCAACGCGTCTGATTGGCATACACGGAATCGTTCAATGACACCGTTTGAGGCGGATGGCCAGGCACGGCGGCGGCACTCCCAAGTTCAGCTGGCCGGTGCTGCTGTCGGTGGCGGTGCAGCTGGGGCAGGTGTCGTCAGTGGGCGCCTCAGGGTCGAAGTAGGCGTTCAAGCAGTCCTGAGGCACGCTAGAGGCACGCTAGAGGCTTACCAAAAGTTCTGTCAAGTCGAGTGGGGTCTTCTTGAGCCTCAGCGACTGAAGGAGCGCCGGCGGAGTCGACTGCGGTCGCGTGCCGACATCCGAGACAGGGCCGGCGCCGCTGCCGACCGCGAGCGCCGACGGAGTCGACTGCGGCCGCGTGCCCACATCCGAGGCAGGGCCGGCGCCGCTGCCGACCGCGAGCGCCGACGGAGTCGACTGCGGCCGCGCGCCGACATCCGAGGCAGGGCCGGCGCCGCTGCCGACCGCGAGCGCCCACCGAGTCGACTGCGGCCGCGTGCCCACATCCGAGGCAGGGCCGGCGCCGCTGCCGACCGCGAGCGCCGACGGAGTCGACTGCGGCCGCGTGCCGACCTCCGAGGGGGGGGCGCCGACGGTGGCGACCGCGAGCTCCATCGGAGTCGACTGCGGCCGCGTGCCCACATCCGAGGCAGGGCCGGCGCCGCTGCCGACCGCGAGCGCCGACGGAGTCGACTGCGGTCGCGTGCCGACATCCGAGGCAGGGCCGGCGCCGCTGCCGACCGCGAGCGCCAACCGAGTCGACTGCGGCCGCGTGCCCACATCCGAGGCAGGGCCGGCGCCGCTGCCGACCGCGAGCGCCGACGGAGTCGACTGCGGCCGCGTGCCCACATCCGAGGCAGGGCCGGCGCCGCTGCCGACCGCGAGCGCCGACGGAGTCGACTGCGGCCGCGTGCCCACATCCCAGGCAGGGCCGGGGCCGCTGCCGACCGCGAGCGCCGACGGAGTCGACTGCGGCCGCGTGCCGACATCCCAGGCAGGGCCGGCGCCGCTGCCGACCGCAAGCGCCGACGGAGTCGACTGCGGCCGCGTGCCCACATCCGAGGCAGGGCCGGCGCCGCTGCCGACCGCGAGCGCCTACCGAGTCGACTGCGGCCGCGTGCCCACATCCGAGGCAGGGCCGGCGCCGCTGCCGACCGCGAGCGCCAACCGAGTCGACTGCGGCCGCGTGCCCACATCCGAGGCAGGGCCGGCGCCGCTGCCGACCGCGAGCGCCAACCGAGTCGACTGCGGCCGCGTGCCCACATCCGAGGCAGGGCCGGCGCCGCTGCCGACCGCGAGCGCCAACCGAGTCGACTGCGGCCGCGTGCCCACATCCGAGGCAGGGCCGGCGCCGCTGCCGACCGCGAGCGCCAACCGAGTCGACTGCGGCCGCGTGCCCACATCCGAGGCAGGGCCGGCGCCGCTGCCGACCGCGAGCGCCAACCGAGTCGACTGCGGCCGCGTGCCCACATCCGAGGCAGGGCCGGCGCCGCTGCCGACCGCGAGCGCCAACCGAGTCGACTGCGGCCGCGTGCCCACATCCGAGGCAGGGCCGGCGCCGCTGCCGACCGCGAGCGCCAACCGAGTCGACTGCGGCCGCGTGCCCACATCCGAGGCAGGGCCGGCGCCGCTGCCGACCGCGAGCGCCAACCGAGTCGACTGCGGCCGCGTGCCCACATCCGAGGCAGGGCCGGCGCCGCTGCCGACCGCGAGCGCCAACCGAGTCGACTGCGGCCGCGTGCCCACATCCGAGGCAGGGCCGGCGCCGCTGCCGACCGCGAGCGCCAACCGAGTCGACTGCGGCCGCGTGCCCACATCCGAGGCAGGGCCGGCGCCGCTGCCGACCGCGAGCGCCAACCGAGTCGACTGCGGCCGCGTGCCCACATCCGAGGCAGGGCCGGCGCCGCTGCCGACCGCGAGCGCCAACCGAGTCGACTGCGGCCGCGTGCCCACATCCGAGGCAGGGCCGGCGCCGCTGCCGACCGCGAGCGCCAACCGAGTCGACTGCGGCCGCGTGCCCACATCCGAGGCAGGGCCGGCGCCGCTGCCGACCGCGAGCGCCAACCGAGTCGACTGCGGCCGCGTGCCCACATCCGAGGCAGGGCCGGCGCCGCTGCCGACCGCGAGCGCCAACCGAGTCGACTGCGGCCGCGTGCCCACATCCGAGGCAGGGCCGGCGCCGCTGCCGACCGCGAGCGCCAACCGAGTCGACTGCGGCCGCGTGCCCACATCCGAGGCAGGGCCGGCGCCGCTGCCGACCGCGAGCGCCAACCGAGTCGACTGCGGCCGCGTGCCCACATCCGAGACAGGGCCGGCGCCGCTGCCGACCGCGAGCGCCAACCGAGTCGACTGCGGCCGCGTGCCCACATCCGAGGCAGGGCCGGCGCCGCTGCCGACCGCGAGCGCCAACCGAGTCGACTGCGGCCGCGTGCCCACATCCGAGGCAGGGCCGGCGCCGCTGCCGACCGCGAGCGCCAACCGAGTCGACTGCGGCCGCGTGCCCACATCCGAGGCAGGGCCGGCGCCGCTGCCGACCGCGAGCGCCAACCGAGTCGACTGCGGCCGCGTGCCCACATCCGAGGCAGGGCCGGCGCCGCTGCCGACCGCGAGCGCCAACCGAGTCGACTGCGGCCGCGTGCCCACATCCGAGGCAGGGCCGGCGCCGCTGCCGACCGCGAGCGCCCACGTAGTCGACTCCCGCCGCGTGCCCACATCCGAGGCAGGGCCGGCGCCGCTGCCGACCGCGAGCGCCAACCGAGTCGGCGGCGGCCGCGTGCCCACATCCGAGGCAGGGCCGGCGCCGCTGCCGACCGCGAGCGCCAACCGAGTCGACTGCGGCCGCGTGCCCACATCCGAGGCAGGGCCGGCGCCGCTGCCGACCGCGAGCGCCAACCGAGTCGACTGCGGCCGCGTGCCCACATCCGAGGCAGGGCCGGCGCCGCTGCCGACCGCGAGCGCCGACGGAGTCGACTGCGGCCGCGTGCCCACATCCGAGGCAGGGCCGGCGCCGCTGCCGACCGCGAGCGCCAACCGAGTCGACTGCGGCCGCGTGCCCACATCCGCGGCAGGGCCGGCGCCGCTGCCGACCGCGAGCGCCAACCGAGTCGACTGCGGCCGCGTGCCCACATCCGAGGCAGGGCCGGCGCCGCTGCCGACCGCGAGCGCCGACGGAGTCGACTGCGGCCGCGTGCCCACATCCGAGGCAGGGCCGGCGCCGCTGCCGACCGCGAGCGCCGACCGAGTCGAGTGCGGCCCCCGGCCCACATCCCAGGCAGGTCCGCCGCCGCTGCCGACCGCGAGCGCCAACCGAGTCGACTGCGGCCGCGTGCCCACATCCGAGGCAGGGCCGGCGCCGCTGCCGACCGCGAGCGCCAACCGAGTCGACTGCGGCCGCGTGCCCACATCCGAGGCAGGGCCGGCGCCGCTGCCGACCCTAGAGCGCCGACGGAGTCGACTGCGGCCGCGTGCCCTCATCCGAGGCTGGGCCGGCGCCGCTGCCGACCGCGAGCGCCAACCGAGTCGACTGCGGCCGCGTGCCCACATCCGAGGCAGGGCCGGCGCCGCTGCCGACCGCGAGCGCCAACCGAGTCGACTGCGGCCGCGTGCCCACATCCGAGGCAGGGCCGGCGCCGCTGCCGACCGCGAGCGCCAACCGAGTCGACTGCGGCCGCGTGCCCACATCCGAGGCAGGGCCGGCGCCGCTGCCAACCGCGAGCGCCGACGGAGTCGACTGCGGCCGCGTGCCCACATCCGAGGCAGGGCCGGCGCCGCTGCCGACAGCGAGCGCCAACCGAGTCGACTGCGGCCGCGTGCCCACATCCGAGGCAGGGCCGGCGCCGCTGCCGACCGCGCGCGCCAACCGAGTCGACTGCGGCCGCGTGCCCACATCCGAGGCAGGGCCGGCGCCGCTGCCGACCGCGAGCGCCAACCGAGTCGACTGCGGCCGCGTGCCCACATCCGAGGCAGGGCCGGCGCCGCTGCCGACCGCGATCGCCAACCGAGTCGACTGCGGCCGCGTGCCCACATCCGAGGCAGGGCCGGCGCCGCTGCCGACCGCGAGCGCCAACCGAGTCGACTGCGGCCGCGTGCCCACATCCGAGGCAGGGCCGGCGCCGCTGCCAACCGCGAGCGCCAACCGAGTCGACTGCGGCCGCGTGCCCACATCCGAGGCAGGGCCGGCGCCGCTGCCGACCGCGAGCGCCAACCGAGTCGACTGCGGCCGCGTGCCCACATCCGAGGCAGGGCCGGCGCCGCTGCCGACCGCGAGCGCCAACCGAGTCGACTGCGGCCGCGTGCCCACATCCGAGGCAGGGCCGGCGCCGCTGCCGACCGCGAGCGCCGACGGAGTCGACTGCGGCCGCGTGCCCACATCCGAGGCAGGGCCGGCGCCGCTGCCGACCGCGAGCGCCAACCGAGTCGACTGCGGCCGCGTGCCCACATCCGAGGCAGGGCCGGCGCCGCTGCCGACCGCGAGCGCCAACCGAGTCGACTGCGGCCGCGTGCCCACATCCGAGGCAGGGCCGGCGCCGCTGCCGACCGCGAGCGCCGACGGAGTCGACTGCGGCCGCGTGCCCACATCCGAGGCAGGGCCGGCGCCGCTGCCGACCGCGAGCGCCAACCGAGTCGACTGCGGCCGCGTGCCCACATCCGAGGCAGGGCCGGCGCCGCTGCCGACCGCGAGCGCCAACCGAGTCGACTGCGGCCGCGTGCCCACATCCGAGGCAGGGCCGGCGCCGCTGCCGACCGCGAGCGCCAACCGAGTCGACTGCGGCCGCGTGCCCACATCCGAGGCAGGGCCGGCGCCGCTGCCGACCGCGAGCGCCGACGGAGTCGACTGCGGCCGCGTGCCCACATCCGAGGCAGGGCCGGCGCCGCAGCCGCCCGCGAGCGCCCACCCAGACGACTGCGGCCGCGGGCCCACATCCGAGGCAGGGCCGGCGCCGCTGCCGACCGCGAGCGCCAACCGAGTCGACTGCGGCCGCGTGCCCACATCCGAGCGAGGGCCGCCGCCGCCGCCGACCGCCAGCTCCGACCGAGTCGACTGCCCCCGCGGGCCCTCTTCCGAGGCAGGGCCGGCGCCGCTGCCGACCGCGAGCGCCGACGGAGTCGACTGCGGCCGCGTGCCCACATCCGAGGCAGGGCCGGCGCCGCTGCCGACCGCGAGCGCCAACCGAGTCGACTGCGGCCGCGTGCCCACATCCGAGGCAGGGCCGGCGCCGCTGCCGACCGCGAGCGCCAACCGAGTCGACTGCGGCCGCGTGCCCACATCCGAGGCAGGGCCGGCGCCGCTGCCGACCGCGAGCGCCAACCGAGTCGACTGCGGCCGCGTGCCCACATCCGAGGCAGGGCCGGCGCCGCGGCCGGCCGCGCGCGCCCACGGAGTCGACTGCGGCCGCGTGCCCACATCCGAGGCAGGGCCGGCGCCGCTGCCGACCGCGAGCGCCAACCGAGTCGACTGCGGCCGCGTGCCCACATCCGAGGCAGGGCCGGCGCCGCTGCCGACCGCGAGCGCCAACCGAGTCGACTGCGGCCGCGTGCCCACATCCGAGGCAGGGCCGGCGCCGCTGCCGACCGCGAGCGCCAACCGAGTCGACTGCGGCCGCGTGCCGACATGCCGACGCGTGCCGACGCTGGCTCGAAGTCTTCGAGCCAACGTGCCACTCCGCATTTCTTCCAAGATCTCGCGCACATCTACCCGAGCCCAAACCTCCTCCTCGATCTTGTGCTTCATCACTTGAGTGGGTTCAATCAAATCCAACATCCGAAGACAAAACCAATCTATCGCAGTTGCGATGTGCGATGTGCAGTTGAATTTGAATATTCACTTCTTGTTCGTACATATAAAAACACGCTGTCCGGCTGCTGTCCGGCTAGGAATTGTGGATCGCTAATACGCGAACGCACCCCTCCTGTCTCCCCCCCAATTGTGTCACGTATGTACTGTAGTCTAATAATTCGAATCGAGGAATACATATTTTCGATTTTTGTTTGCTTTGAAAATGTTAGAAAATTGGGCGGCATTAACGTTTTTTGTCAATGGAAGGAAGATTGAAGATGACAGCGTGGATCCGGAGTGGACGCTCGGTTACTATCTACGAACCAAACGTATTTATTTATTCTAATCTTCGTATCTTCTAGAATTTAAATTTATTTCTGTTTTTATTATGAATATTTTCAGTGCATTTGTTCGGCACGAAACTGTCCTGCGAGGAGGGAGCGTGCGGCAATTGCACCGTCGTTTTGGCGAAATTGGACTGCGGCACTGGGAGAATTTGGTGACGATTTTTATATTTTTTTTGTATTTAAATCACTTATTGGACTATTTTAGTTATTCGGCAGTCAACGCCTGTTTGTACCCCATATTCCTCAGCCATCGGACTGCCATCACCACCGTGGAGGGCGTCGGTTCGGTGCAAAAAGGACTGCACCCTATTCAGGTAGGAAAATATGGTTTGAATTTTTGTAAAATGTTATATTTTTAGTTGAATGTGTACATCTGATAGGCCTCTGAAATTGCAGGAGCGTTTGGCCAAAGGCCACGGTTCCCAGTGCGGCTACTGCACTCCAGGCTTTGTCATGTCCATGTATGCACTCTTGAAGAACAGTCCTCAACCGAAACGCGAGGAAATCGACAAGGCTTTGGAGGGTACGTATTTTAGTTTTGATTTTTAATTAATTAAAACTGAAGAAATTCTCGTGTTAAGGTAATCTGTGCCGGTGCACGGGCTACCGGCCCATTCTGGAGTCCATGTACCTGTTTTCGGACGAGGTGTTTATTTTTGTCATTTTTTTAATTTTATTTTGGGTTGACACTTAGGGTTGGGTTGAGCTGAGAGCTGAGACAGATGTATTGTTATGCAGGGCGCGCGCACGCACGCAAGCACGAACGCACGCCCGCACGCACGTACGCACGCACGCACGCACGCACGCCTATTGTACACAAGCAGAAACTATGTACTATTCGCCGAATTCGTAGTATTGCATTCGCTGTGTGTATTAGCCAAAATCTCAATTAGATTTCTTGAAATCGCATTTTTAGGGCTGTTGCGGCGGCAATGCGAAAAACTGCTGCAAAGCGGCCAAAAAGGGCGTTGAGGAAGAATTTGCTGGGAAGTTACAGGATTGGTCGGAATGCGCCGCTTACGATCCCGAAATACAGGACCCCATTTTCCCTCCGGAACTATTGACGGTTTGTTTTTGCGGTAATTTTACGCTATTTCACTAACTAGCCGCTTCGAACTCAGGACTCCTGCTTGCAAAGTGCTCCAAAGTGGTTCGACATCAATTTGTCTCATGAAATAAAGTAATGTTGAGAATACTCAGTTGTACAATGATAAATCACTGCACAAAGTGTTGGAATGCAGGTCAACCAAAGCCAATGCATGTCAACCAACGCATTTGCATGAATACTACAGAATTGCTTGTAACACCCACTCTGTTTTAAATAAATTTCATATCAACACACCCACGATGTAAATTGGAGACATGCGCTGAGACTCGTTTGCAGAAGTTTTGTTTTATTTTCAGTGGTGATGCTATGTGGCAGGGAGGGAGAGAGCATAAACTTGTTGGCGTGTCTGTTTGTATGTGCTGTATGTTCAAAAACGTTTTGTCGCAACCCAACGAACAATCCGAAACATGCCCAAAACGCGCACACAAAGAAGACCATGAACCGATGCACGGGGGGGCGGGGGGCTGGAGAGAATGGGAGAGCCCGAAAATAGTTTATCGCCCAGGGGCCCCCAAAGGTCGAGTAGCTCAAATGACCAATGGGGGGTTGGGGATGAGAATAGGCAGAGATTGTTGCTATATCTGAGAAACCTTTCATCTCTTTTGTCGTTTGTCATCATCAAAAACGTGCTCAGAAGTGATTCAGTATCAATATTTTCATGTCCTCAGTAGTGACTCATCATCAATACAATGTGTCATAAAACCATGCTGTGAATGCTCAGTTTAAAAACAACAATGACAAATCTGTAAAGTGCTTGCAGCAAAAGCCAAAGGAAGTCAACCAATGCAACCAATGCACTTCTGCAATACAGAAAAACATTTCACCTTTTTTGTTGTAACGCTTTATTCTTGCGTCATTACATCTCCAGTCATTACATTCAATAGTAAAAATTAGGCACTATACCATCTTGAGCAGACACACCATAAATCCCATATAGGCAGTGGGCTAATTGTTTTAATCAGCCCTTCAGAGTCAGCTAATAATAATTGGCCTTTTTGTAATCTGCATGGTTGCTCACATATGTTCATGCACCTCGATCTGCAGGCGCAAAGACTTTGGACCTGGTCTAAGCTAGGATCGCGGTCCGACGCTTCCGATTCCATTCCAGCGCGCCGTGGGCGGGCGGTTTTCGGCGGGATGGGCTTGTGTCTTCCTTACGTGGTCTTTTTTTGGCAAAGCACAATTGTTGCGTCCGCGTCCACTGCGTTCGAAACCTAAGTGAAGCCTAAGCCTAAGCGAAGCGTAAGCCTAAGCCAAATCAAAGCCAAAGCATAAGCCTAAGCAAAGTCTGGACTAAGCCTATGCAAAGCCTAAAATTAAGAAAGTTTTCATCGGACGCAGCAGCGGACGCGGATGCACGCATCAATTGTTTTCAGCCGTTTTTTTTTTCGGGGAAATCCAAGTTCATTGGGCCATTGGACCGGGCACGCACCACAATATTTCATTTATTGCGCTTAATGCGTCGACGATCAGTGCTCAACGCCAAGAAAAACTAAAACAACGCACCACTAAAACGCTAACACATACACGCGCATGCGTGCGTGCGCCCACTCGCGAGTCCGTGCGTGCGTGCGCGCGCGCGCGCGTGTCCGTGTCCATGTGTGTGTGTGTGTGTGTGCGTGCATGAGTGCGCGTGCGTGCGTGGGTGCGTCCGTGTGTGTGTGTGTGCGTGTATGGGTGCGTGCGTGCGTGCGATCGAGCGTGCGCGTGCGTGCATGCACGTGTCCATGTCCATGTGCATGCGTGTTCGTGCGAGCGTGCGTGCGTGCGTGCGTGCGTGCATGTGCGCGCGTGTCGGTGTCCTTGTGCGAGTGCGTGCGTGCGTGCTTGCGTGCGAGGGAGTGCGTGAGTGCGTGAGTGTGCTTGTGTGCGCGTGTCTATGTGCCTGTGCGCGTGCGTGCGTGCGTGCGTGCGTGCGTGCGTGCGTGCGCGCGCGTGCGTGCGTGCATGAGCGTGTAATACAAGTTTTTATAGCGTTAACACCTGTAAAACAAAGTAAAAAATAATAAAAAGTTCAAAGTTTTTATAGCATAAACACGTGCAAAACAAAAAAGTTATAGACAAAAAAGTTACAAGTATTTCTATGGCAGAGGTTTGATCACAGGACCTTCAGAAAAGTAACGGACATCATAACCACTACACCATTGATCTGTACGGTACTGTTTTCTAAACACTTCTGATAAGTCAGAAGCACGCATAAAATGTGCTGTATTATCATATAATTTATTTATATTTGCATAACGCATGGATTACGATAGCTTCAGTAGTGCCACTCTTATTTTGATGGTAAAATGTGCCAAGCAAGCTTCATACAAAATTTCAGCTCAATCCATCCAGCAGAACTCTATGTGCTGCAGACAGAACCCACAAACAGTCATAGTTACTACTGTAGAAAAAGATAATGCTATATCTCGGGATTACGGTGTCGAACTGGAAGGCGGATGTGAGATTCGTGATCACCACGGTCGATTACATATATCCCAAGCAGATTTGACACTGAATTCTCAAATTCAATCAAGCGCAATTTGCATATTCAATGCGTTGTATCTCGTGCTTACGGTATCGCATTGGAAAACGGATGTGATATTCGTGATCAGCACGGTCGATTACATATATCCCAAGCAGATTTGACACTGAATTCTCAAATTCGATAAAACACGTAGGCGCAATTTGCATATCTCGCGGATTACGGTAGCTTCAGCGGTGCCACTCTTATTTTGACGGTGAAATGTTGCAAGCAATCTACACACAACATTTCAGCTCAATCCGTCCAGCACAACTCTCTGGGCAGCGTTGCAGACAAACAAACAAACAAACATTGTGCTTTAGTAATATAGATAAAACGCACTATTCCAGCAAGTGGGCGAAACGAATGGTTGTCAAGATGCGGTGAAGCTTTGCGGCGACAAGCTAACTGTGATCTGTCCCAGTAGCTTACAGACATTAGCTGAAGCTTATAGCCAGCACCCAGATGCCACGATTGTCGCTGGAGCCACGCTTATGGGTGAGTTTTGCGCGTAGTGTGCGTGCGTGCGTGCGTGCGACGGTTCGACCGCATGTTCACCCTGGAACCGTTGATTTAATGACATAATTGAGTGTTTTTTGTAAACCTTTTTGTAGGTTTGTTCCGTCGCGGCAGCGTATGCGACCGACCCACCGTATGGTTGTGCACCGCTTTTGTCAAGGAGCTGAATTTTGCCGAATTTGCATCGGAAGAAAATGAATTGAGATTTGGCGCAGCTTTGACGCTCAGTCAACTGGAGCAAGCTATCCGAGGCCTCATGACGACTTTGAACGGTACTACCGCTCTATCACGTCTCAATTGCAATTATTTTGAAGTTTTAGAAAGTGCTGCAAATATAATCAAATGCCGTAGCGGACATGTTCCATTTGTGCTCCACTTGTAACATTTTTGCAACTTATGCTGGACTGATTATTCTTTTTAAAATGCGTCTTTTGTGCAGTGTTAGAGTAATTTAGGGCTAAATCGATGTGGTGCGTTCACAAAGCTCGTTTTAGACCGTCAGCGCGGAATCGCGCAGCCGCTGGCCGATTGTATTTCCACAGTCGGCGCCATCCAATTGCGGAATTTGGCTGTGGGTTTTTAATATAAAATCAGGGTGTACGCGTCAGCGTACAACCCTAATATGTGACGACTTCTCAATGCGGTTTTTTGAAATTTCGATCCCCTATAACTTTTGATTGCCTGAACGGATTTCGACGCGTTATGGCGCAAATGAACCGCCTTCTTCTGGGGCATCGAACGCGCCATAACGCGTTTCCTTGTTTTACTGTAAGGGGTCAATAGTTCCAAAAATGTTCCAATTTTGCGGCTTTTTTTTTCGTGTTCTCCTCCCAGTTTTTGGAGCACTGCTCGCGAACGCCGAAAGCAATCAGGATGAAACTTTGCACGTATGGGCGACCCACGGCAACAATTTGTGGTGCCAAAAGATTCTTGTCTAGACTTTGTATATCCAGAGATATTGCCGATTTTATGCTTTTTTGAAGGACCCGAAAAGTTTGTGCCCTATAGGCGCTCCAACCGTTCGTCGCAGAGCTTCGCTATAAAGGGAAAGTTGATGGCCAGGACCTAACTTAGAAAAGTTTCAACAATTGGACCGCATTGGACGCACCAAAATACATCTCCCCATTATACCAATGACATTAAAAGGTGATATTTCGGTGTGGTTAGCTCGGATCGCTTTGAGGTCAATAATAAAGTTGATCACCAATTGGTGTGGAACATTTCATTCCTTAGTGCCAATGCGCTACGATGCACCAAAATATTTTCACTTCCGGGAAAATCGCTATATGTCGATGTGGGTACGTTGGATCACTTCGGCTAAAACACAAAAGTTGACCGCCTGCACGTGTAGATCATTTTGATTCTTTACATCCCTATGCTCCGACGAACCAATATGGCTCTGCAGATGTGCACGCACGCACGCACACCTTCAAATGGGCTGCATCACAAACAACTCGATGTGGGTAGGTCGGATCATTTCGGTTAAAACACAAAAGTTGACCGCCTAGTCATAGCGATCATTTTCATACTTTACATTACTATGCTAAAACGCAGCAATATAGCACAACTGCAAACGCAGGCACGCACGCACGCACGCACATAATGTACCCCCTATGGCGCAGCACTATGGCAAAACTGCACGCACACCCACGCTCACACGCTTCGATCGCGCCATCGTGCGCGCATGTCTGTCAGACCGGTTGCAAGTAACGCGCGGCACACTTCTTTGTCCGGGTGTACACTGTATCAGAGCGGATTTTGGATTTTTTGATCGCCTATAACTTTTGATTATCTGAACCGATTTTGGCGCGTTTCTATACAATGCGTGTCTCCTACTGCGATTGAGGGATTCCACGCTACATTTGCTTTTTTTTGGTACGCTGGGGCATGTGTGCATTCTGGTCTGCTGCTGAATGTCTGTATGTGCGTGCGTGCGAGCGTGCGTGCGTGCATGCGTGCGTGCGAGCGTGCGTACGTGCGGGCGCGCACACGTGTGTGCATACATGCGTGCGAGCGTGCGTGCGTGCCTGCATAGGTTTTGCGTATCAATGCTTGTCTTACGAAAAAACACTGTATTAAGGAAAAATTTGCAGGTGGCTGCAAAAAAAGGTGAATATGTGACGCTATTTTGTTAAAGTCCAGTTTGAAAAAGAGGGGTATTAATCAAGGCACGCCTCAAGCCACTTACGCTTTGCAGCTGATCAACTTCAGTTTGAACAAACCGTGTATAAAAACTGAACCAAACCCAGCAACACGTCACATATTCGGCATTTTTTGTGCGAGCCACCCTCATTCAGCCAAAACGCAACAGCAACCCTGTCACATCTCCGCTCTCTCGGACAATGCATTGCCATTGGTCATTACCATGGATGGACCTGGCACGGCCAAACTTCCTGGATAAATAATCGGCACCCTGCTAACATTTGTGACATGTAGGTTGCCACTGCAGTTAGTGATGTGTAGGTAATGCATACATACTGTACTGGCTCCATTTGTCATTCCCCTTAAGCATTTCATCCCATGATGACCTACAACGTTTGCATAGTGCAATGCACCATTTTACATCTCGTGCGTGAGTGCGTGCGTGCGTGCTTGCGTGCGTGCGTGCGTGCGTGCGTGCAAGCCTGCGCGTGCATTGTGTTCCATGTGCAAGATCATGGGGTCCTTCCTGTCTGTCCCACAAGCAAGTGGCATTCTGTCATGCGGCATATGTGAATGCAGTGTGTGTAGGTCCTATAATTGCCACTGCACCTTCGCATGCACGCGAACACAAAAAAATGCCAAATATGTGACGTGTTGCTGGGTTTGGTTCAGTGTTTATACACGGTTTGTTCAAACTGAAGTTGATCAGCTGCAAAGCGTAAGTGGCTTGAGGCGTGCCTTGATTAATACCCCTCTTTTTCAAACTGGACTTTAACAAAATAGCGTCACATATTCACCTTTTTTTGCAGCCACCTGCAGATTTTTCCCCTTAATTAATATTCATACACGTAAAGTTGCATTATTCTCAACAATTGCTTGAATCGTTTCAAAGTACATGGGGACGGGGTGAATTAGTTCATTGATCGTCTTGGTGTTCGCAACAGAAGCGCTGATGACTAATTTACTTTTTTTTTTTTAATCGTTTGAGAACTACATTAATTCACTTATTACACTCCACCTTTCTATTTCAGACCTGGGCTGGCAATGTAGCCTGGGGTGCGTCCACCTCTGATTTGGTGACCGCTCTACTAGCGGCGAAGTGCAAATTGTCTCTGATAAATTTGCATAATCCCCCCTACAGTAATCGGACCGTGGAGTTGACGGACGAGCTACTCAACAAGGGCCGCCCCGTGAAGAGACTTGATTTGAAGAAGGGGGAAATTATTGGTGGACTCGTTGTACCTCTTGGCAACGAGGTGTGTGTGTGTGTGTGTGTGTGTGTGTGTGCGCGTGCGTGCGTGCGTGCGTGTATGTGTGCGTGCGTGCGTGTATGTGTGCGTGTGTGTGTGAGGGGGGGGCTGGTGGGTGTTCTGCGTTCCGCATGGGGAGGGGCGGGGGGGGGAGAAGAGGGCGGTGGCAGGGGGGGTGCAGAGGCCGGTTTTTTGCGGCCTCCGCTCCCTGGTGTGCGTGCTGTGCGTGCGTGTGTGCTCATGGCTATTTGCATAATACAGTACCCCTCTTTACAGAACCAATTCCTACAGTGCTACAAACAGACTGCGCGTCCAGGCAATGCAACGGCGATTGTCAGCGCCGCGTTTTGGCTGGAATTGTTGGATGGCGATAAGAAAACCGCCTCCCAAAGGACGGTGAAAGAATTGAGAATCGCTTTTGGTGGAATGAGTAACCGGCCGATTTTGGCGGAAGCTACGCAGAAATTGGCAGTTGACAGGTGGCAATTCAAGCTTTTTGACCGCTTTTTGGTTTTGCCAGTTTTGTGGAAACATGTGGAATGAAAATAACGTGTTTAGCGTACCACCACATTTTGATTTGATTGAAGCTGGCCGTGTCGGCTGGCAGAATTGCAACTTGATTACATTTCTTAATTGGGGGGGGGGACGGGAAGTTGTGTAACTTATAGGTACTATAGGTAACTTTTTTAGAAATGCACTGCCATTTTAGTTAGTTATACGTTATTTCCTCTTTGTCTATATGGTCAGCAATTCCTGCCCGGTCTCCAGAAAATGTTCCGGCCTGTCTTGTTAACTGTTTTGTCTTAGTTTTTCTCTAGTGGGTGTTGAAACTAGCCATGCATCAAATCTTGAAAAAATGAATTTTTTAGTCCGTGGAATGACGAATTGTTCAAGCAGTTGTCTGAATCTCTGGAAGCGGAAATGCACTTGGACCCCTCCGCGCCTGGGGGTCGGACCGACTACCGTACCTCCGTGTGCGTGGCTCTGTTTACAAAGTTCTTTTATTGGATGCGCTCCAAGCTGGCTGGGGAGGCATTGAGCAGAGATTTTGAGACTCTGACGCGGATTGAACCCGTTCAACCCCTGCAAAGGTTTAAGGTGAGTGAGTACGTGCGTGCGTGCCTGTGTGTGCGTGTGTGTGCATTTATTGAGGACAATTATTATCTAATTCCAGGCGATTTCAACTGCGCAATCGGAGCAAGATTCGTGCGGCCGCCCCTTGTCGCATCAGTGCGCTGATATACACGCGACTGGAGAGGCCGTGTATGTGGGGGACATGGAGGTTTACGGTATGCAAATTGTGGGAAGCATTGTACTTGTAACCTTTATGGCCATTCCATTTTTCGGGTCGTGGCATCATAGACATTCATGCAGGTTAATGACTACCATAGGTTAAGGCGCGTATATTACGTATACGTTTTATGTATGCATACGTATAGATCATATGCAAGTTTGACTTGTTATCATGTGATACGCTATACTCAGGCATGCTGTATGGTGCGTTGGTGCAAAGTTCCAAGGCCCATGCGAAAATTATCAAGGTTTGATTTGTGGTATTGTTTCTTAAGAATTTTGTCAATTTCACCATTAAATCCTTAGATTGACGCTTCGAAGGCGCTTGGAATGCCCAACGTTGTGGGCTTTGTCACCGCAGCCGATGTTCCAAAGGGTGGCACCAATTACCCTATGAGTAAGTGATACCTACCTCGTCTTTTTTTGTGGACTTTTATGTTATGTTTAATTAATTAATTAATTAATTTGTGTTTTAGAGGATGTCTTCTTTCTGGCGAACAGCGATCCCGTGTTTGCGGATGGAGAGGTTCGCTCACGCACGCACGCACGATCAGTCGCCGAAAAAAACGTTGGTCAATCGTCGCACGCACGAAAACACTACACGAACTACTACACAAAGACAGTATGAGCAAAAGCAGCAAATGCAAGTGACTAACAAGCGCTGCCGAATTTTTCATTCCCAATTGACACTTGTAAGCGTGTACCTCAACTTTCTTTGCCAAATAATTCAATTTCAATGCGCTTGTCATTATTGCACCCAAATTTGTCCCTTGCTTAATTACGCAAGTTACCAAAATTTTACAATATAGGTGACTTGCGTTGGCGAGAAAATCGGAATGGTTGTGGCGACAGATTTGCTGTCCGCTAGAAAGGCCGTTAGCTTAGTGGAAGTTAGCTATGAAGAGCTTTCCAGCGTGCTTACACTGCAGGTATGCTGTGGGGCAAAGTAGTTTGATTTTTCCAGGAGAATAGATTTTTGCAGTTTTTTTTTGCTGTGCCCCATATTCTGAATGCTATAAGCTATAAGCTGAATGCAAGTCTATTCAAGGCTGCCAACAGATTATTCAATGCGGTAAAGTTTTTGCGATCCGAAAAGCCGTTCCATTTGTGAAAAGAGTTGTATCTGCGTGGCGTTTTCCCTAATTACGTCTGCTTAATTATTGTTTCAGGAAGCTATCGAGCGCGGCAACTTTTTCCCTGGGCGCGAGTGGAACTTCAAAATGGAAACTGATGAAAATTTGGAAAATTCAGAAAATTCCGAAACAATTTCCGGTCAAGCTTGGATCGGCGGCGAGGAGCACTGTTACATGGAGACGCAGGCTACCGTAGTCGTGCCGGGTGAGTCGGAAATTTGCATACTAACCATACGGTATTTTTTTTTTTGGAAGTTCGAGACCAAAGTCCCAGGCGAGAGGGGGACCGCATGGGTCCTTGGGTACCTCTGCCTTCTACAAGAACAAGACCGATGAGAACAGCGATCGGGGGGCACAGTTTTTGGCGTGAGCCCCTTGCCCAAGGGGGTTACTGTTATTTGGCAGTCTTGCCACGCTGAGGATTGAACTCCGCACCTTCCGGTTTGGAGCCAACGCCTTAGCGCAACTGCGCAAACAGCCGCCAGTATGCACATTGTTGCGTCTTGTGCGGTGTAAGGTTCTCTTGATCTACCAGTGGAAATGTAACATGATATTGTGGTACCTACGTGGTTGAAGTACGTGCTGTTTGCGTGAATGCATGCTGCCGCATTAAATGAATCAGTGTGCGTGCGTGCGTGCATGCGTGCGGCGTATTTGTGTACGTGCGTGCGGCGTATTTGTGTACGTGCGTGCGTGCTTGTGTACGTGCATGCGTGCGTGCTTGTGTACGTGCGTGCGTGCGTGCGTGCTTGTGTACGTGCATGCGTGCGTGCTTGTGTACGTGCGTGCGTGCGTGCTTGCTTGTGTACGTGCGTGCGTGCGTGCTTGTGTGCGTGCTTGTGTGCGTTGCTAGGGAGCTGTAGCGCGAATTTGTGCTAAACGCCATTGGGGCGATTATTTTAAAATTCATGATAATTAATTAATCTGATTTTAGAGTTGTTACATTTTTTATCTTTTAACTACAAAAATAAATTCAGGCGAAGGCCAAGAATGGACGGTGTATTCGGCCACGCAGTGGCCAATGACTGTGCATTGTATGGCGGCAAATCTACTCGGCGTCAATATGGACACTATTGTGGTGAAAACGAAACGCTTGGGTTCGTGATGGATAAAGAGTTCCTCAATTAATCTTCTCATTTTTTTTTTAAATTGAACGGTAGAGTGCTCATCGTCTGTTTTTAGGAGGCGCTTTTGGCGGGAAGGGGGCCCAGTCGATGTTTGTCGTGGGGCCTGCTTTGGTCGCCGCTGCCAAGTATGGACTCGTGCGGAGTTATGGCACGCACGTACACATGCACAGGCAGGCACGCACGCACAGGCACGCACGCACGCAGGCAGGTACGCACGTACGCACAGGCACGCACGCACAGGCACGCACGCACAGGCACGCACGCACAGGCACGCACGCACGCACACACGCACAGGCACGTACGCACAGGCACGCACGCTCACGGGCAGGCGCGCACAGGCACGCACGCACGCACGCTCGCACCGGCAGGCACACGCACGCACGCACGCACAGATAGGCAGGCACGCACGCACACTTCAGATTCCGTCGTCCCGTCAGCGTGCAGCTCAGTCGCAAGGAGGACATTACGTGCACGGGGAAACGTCACCCCGCCCATCTACAGTACGAGGTGTGTGTGTGACCCCTTTGTTTTTGAATTTTTAATATTTGCATAAAGTGAAGTTTTGCAATTTATCGCAAAGGTGTCGTTCACAAGGGAGGGCTTGCTGCTTTCCCTGGACGCTACCGTGCACGTCAACTCTGGAAATACGGACACGAATGCTGACGTTTGGTTTTTGTTTGTTTGTTTGTTTGTTTTAAAATTAATATTTCGTTCCGATAATTATTTCTTGTTGTGTGACTTAAAATCTGTGTTGAGAGACTTGCAGCTGAACGAACCCCCAAGCTCGTTGATTCGCGTAACACTTGCAGGGTGGATTGGTGGAAGAAGAGTGCACGAGAAATGTTTTGAAGCTACTATATCTCCTTTATTAGGGTATTCTGTTGAATGTCTGCCATCAGCCAGATTATCTCTAAAAAAATGTTGCTGTTTCAATTCAATGGCCCATGCGCCACATCACAAGCAACGGATGTGTCTAGTTCGCGGGTAGATTGATCCGTGCCTGTAACTGGATCGGGTCGATTGGGGGTTGGGGAGGGGGCATACCTGTAACTGGGGTGGGGTTTGGGGGGGGGGGGGGGGTTTCCCTCCCCCAGGTGCTAGGTTTGACCCTACCCACACCCTCCCCAACCCTCCCCCCAGGTCTTCCTGAACCCCCACCCAACCCCCCCCCCCAGAATTTTCAAAAACTTTCTACTACTTACTTTAATGAAAAATAAATGTGTTTTGTACAGTGTTTTTGAGCAAAAATCGACCAAAAGTACCAATATTGCATTATATACAGTGTATTTTGACTAAAAAGTACCTATTTTCGGGTTTTTACAGTGTATTTTTGACTAAAAATTGACCAAAAATTGCCTACATTTTCCTTCCCCGACCCCCCCCCTCCTCCAGATTTCCACCCCACCCACCACCCCCCCCCCCCCCCAGAAAGTGCTGTTGTTGTTGTTGTTGTTGCTTGGGGTCGCTTCTATGATCGCGAGGCCGCGCAGCGGCCAGTGCGTCGAACGTAGTCCAGCACATTGTCGGGCGCGAGCTGGAGGCAGTCGAGGGCGGGCGCCGCGCCCAGTACAGCGAGCCTCTCCGTCTGCCAGCGTGTGCAATGTAGTAGATAGTGTTCAGTGTCCTCCTCAGCCCCGCTGTTGCATTGTGTGCAGGTGGGCAGGGCCGAGCGGCCGTGGCGGTGTAGGGTCTGTTGCAGGTATGGGGCCCTATTGAGGCGCAGGCAGTGCAGCGTGGTCTCGTCTGCGCGCGAGCGGCCAGTGTCAGCTGGTAAGAGCTGGCCGTTCGTGCAGCGGCGGTGGCAAGAGGTCGCGTCGGTGCAGCGCCGGTAGTGCGTGATGGCGCGGGGCTCGCGCGCCTGCATGAGCGCGGCCTTCACGTCGTAGTCGTAGTTGGCTACGCCTGCCGGTGACGTATATACATGTGTCGGCTATATACATGTGTCGGCCGACACATCTATATAGACAACTGATCTAGATACGTATACGTATCTACATGTGTCGGTTCTATATACATGTGTAGGTCGCCAGTTCTAAACTTCCTGCGGTCCACAAGGACAGAATGGCCATAGATTGTAATCTAACTGACTGCGTCAAAAGGGCCACAAGAGTAATCTACACTGGTTTGCCAGCCTCTCCCCCTTCCCCCCCCCCCCCTACGTTACACGGTCGCTTCGTAGCAGTTGACTTACACAAGGCTACGTAGGTAGCTAGCTAGCGTAGCTACACAAGCTGCACCTACTGAGCGACGCAAGATCTGTGACTGCTTGTGGTCGTGATAAGATGAGGTGAACGTGGAACGGAAGGCAGCCGAGCCGCAGGTCGTTAGGTTTTCTTGCTGGGCTCGAACCCATTTCAGTCATGCAGTTGCATTTGAGCGCGACGGAACAGAGACGCTCAACAGAGACAGCCGACGCGCGCACCGCGCAGCTGAGCAACAGAGTGCCGAAGTGTTACACTTTCAGGTAGCTTTTGGTGCTCATTCATAGTTTTTGATGTGCGGATATAGTTTTTGGTGCGCGTTTATAGTTTTTGATGCCCGCTTATTGATTTCTGGTGCCCAAACTAGGGATTATTTGGTGACCAATAATTTTGAACCCATTAATTAGGCAGTAGCATTAATTAGGTAAGGTCACCCCCAACTAAATGTTATACTCGGACAATAGCAGTGGCAGCCACTTTGAGCCCATGATTCGCTGTTGACCATCTGTTTATTGTATCTGTTGCTTGGCGTTATCTGACGCGCGTTTCAGCATATGTTATGACAGGAGAATTTGACTCGCACTGCAGATGTATATAGACCGACACATATAGATACGTATACGTATATACATCAGTTGTCTATATGAATGTGTCGGCCGACACATGTATATAACCGACACATGT